>RJWT010006241.1:0-29505 GCA_004365215.1 Cuniculus paca
ACAGTAAAAACAAAAAAAAATAACAAAAAAAAACAAAGCAGAACAATATAAGCAATATAGAATTTCAAGATATTAGCAAAACAGCATTGGCTACCATAATATTTGTTATCTTCAGAATAGTTGCCTACACCTTCAGACATATTACAATCAAACTACACAGAATAGAGTAAAATCAATCAAAACAAACAATGAAAGCCATACAGGGTTTCTAAACAAAATAATTGGACATCCTCAATGACTGCAATGATATATTTTGTTATCTTTAAAATAGCTGTCCATGCCATCAAGTATAATAAAATCAAACAAATCAGAATAAAATGAAACCAATCAGAACAATGAATACAATCTGAATTTCAAATCATGACAATAGATTAACAGTGCCCACTGCCTTCCATTTTTAGATAATTCCTCCCCTTTGACTTTCCCAATATGTATTCTGCATTTTGGATCCCACTAGCACCTTTAGTTTGTTATGCTATGGAGACAACACAAAATTCACCCTTGTGACTCTGAACCATTACATCCATGAGCACTTTTGTTTGGTTGTATTCTTTTCAAAATAAAAAAAAATTAAAAAAAATATTGTCCTTGAGTATATTTATTCAATATTTCAGTCATTTTTCCAGTGGTAATTTGCAATTAGAAAGCCACTTAATCATTTTTCACATGCCTTAAAGTTCATGCTTTCCAATCACTAAATATTGTGGACAGTAATCATACGCAGGGCTGCATGTGATATTATAATGTCACTTATATAACAAATGGTTCCTTAAACAGACAAATGGTTCCTTCTTTTAGCTTCATTCTGGGCAGGTGAAATTGATTTTTTGAACTTTCCTAGTCTCCTAGTTGATTCCAGTCAGTCCTCCCCTTGCCACACTTCCCAATTTAATTACATTAAGAGACCTTTTCATAGTCACAGTAACAAGGAAATCAAAACTAGATGCCAATTTACTCCACTGAATAGGAATTTCTTAAGATTTTTAATTTTAATGTACAATTTTCAATTATAATGCAGGAATTTCTATTGCTTCTTGGCCTTTTGGCTAAGATCAAGTGTAGTGTACAGAAATTTCTGAAGTTTTGAATTCTAAATGAAGATTCAAGTGACAGGTATGTGAAGGACTTTAGTACAGTGCTCATACTCTACAAATGATGGAGGCGACTGAAGAGGCAGAGTGATGTGCCCTGAGCTACACTGTCGTTTGGGGGGAACCACACTTGCAGTTTTTCAGATGAGTCTGCAGTGCTTTTCTGCATATATAGGCACCGATGGGCCTATATAGCAAAATTTCTTTTTCTTTCTTTCTTTCTTTCCCCTTTTCTCTTTCCCCCTCTTCTTCCCCTAACCCCTTTCCCTCTTCTCTCCTCCTTCCCCTTTCTTCCCCACTCCCTCTTCTTTTTCTTTCTTCAGAGACACTCTGGGATTGATCTGGTTACCCTTTTATATTTGGAGGGTTTGTGTTCCAGTTTCTCTCAGGATTCTGAATAACATATTTTGACTGCTTAAATTGAATTTATTGTCCTAAACAGTCTGATGACTGAAGTAAATGAAAAAAGATAGTATTCATTAAATAGATGACATAGGTTTTGGTGAAATTTTATAAGAATATATGTTTCCTGTATATTTCTAGAGTTCACCACCAAGTCTTCTCTGATAGTTTGAGATGTTGGCCAGAAGCAGATCAAAATATGCACGTGTGATTTCCAAAAGCAGCAGGCTCTGCATGCAGCAGGCAGTCTAAGCACAGGCCATGCTGCGTTCACAGGCATCCAGTAACTCCAGCTACACAGTGCCCACTCGTCCCCGTGTATCATCTTTTGTACTCTATGATAGGGTCCGAAATTCTTATTAAAATTACTTTGGGCAGCAAAGTCCTCAGTAAATTTGTGTGTATATGTGTTCCGAATGAGCATGGCTCTTGTCACTTATACAGTAACATAAAGTCAATAGCTGTCAGAGGAAATAAAGCATGATGGATGACTCAGAATGTGAGAATTATGACCTAAGACTTTTGGAGGGAAATTGATGAATTCCGTAATAAAATCACAAAGAATGAATTATGAGGGTTCAAAGCACAAAAAAAAAAAAAGCATGGTGGGCATGGTGTTGCATACTTATAATCCCAGCACTCTGCGAAGCTGAAGCAGGAGGATCATGTATTTGATTCCAGGGCGGCCAGTTCAGTGACTTAGAGAGATCTTGTCAAAAAACAAAAACAAAAACAAAACAAAACAAAACAAAACACCCACTGAATTATAAAAGGAGGTGGATATGTTGTTCAGAACAAAAGTCCTGGATGAGGGGAGAGAAAGAAAAAAAGAGGGAGAGGGAGAGAGAAACAGAATGATCCATCAAAAACAAACCATGTGTTTTATCACATTTTCTCTTGTTCCAAAACTATAAAGGAAGAATTTGGGGTTATGTGTTCTTTCTAATACTGCAGCAGATGGAATTGATAATCATTTTCCCTGATGGGAACAGCCAGATTTGTTTACTTGATTAGAACACTGGGAGCTGACCAGTGTAAAATGATGTCAGACTTGTATTAAGAACGACAGATGGCAGTATCTGAGCATTCTGATGGAAAGCAACGTGTTAAATGCTATGAAATATTCTGAATAAACAAATTTTAATGAAAAATACTTTAATCAATTTAGGAATAATTAAGTTCAGTTTTATATGCCCATTTCTTGTTGCAAGTGAGTCACCCCAGCTGCAGGGGTCTGTGGTGGTCTGTGCACGAGATCCCCTCGCAATGCACCGAGCCTGGCCAGCTGTAGGGGGCTGTGGTGGTCTGTGCACGAGGTCCCTTTAGCCGCTCTGTGGCTTCGCTTGCTGGAAAGTTTGTTTATAGGTTTAAGCAGTCTGAGAGATCTGGCCTGGCAGATCCTTTTTATCCTACTGTCAAAGATCTTCGAGCTTCACTGGGACAAGAAACATCACACATACTATAGAACTGCTAAAGGCTATGAAACGCTTCCAGCATATCCGTTTTTCATAGAACAATTAATATATTAAACACAGTAAATATTGCATGACTTCAGTATTTTGGCCGTAGAAGTTGAAGCTGAGAACTTTCATCTTTTTCATTATGAAGTGAGTTTTTAAAACCCTGGAATCTCCAATTCCATAACACTAGACAATGTATTTAAACCATGGCAGTAAGCAGGGAAGGCGCCGCACGTCTCACAGACTGCGTGCAGTTGGAGCTGTGCTCGGTGGCACGCACACTGCATTTCTTAGACGATTCGGTCCGCGGATGATAAACACCGCCCGCTTTCACGTTTCTGCACACAAGTTTCGGCGGCAGCGTCTCCTCCAGCGGCTGGAGGACTTAGAAGTGGCAGGCCCCCCGACGATGCTTTCCGGTCCCCAACGCGGAAGGAGCCAATTTCGGCCAGGAGGACGACTGCCGGCGCTGGGCCCGCGTCCCGCACGCGCTCTACCCGCGCGAGTCCCGACCCGTGCGCCCGCACCAGGACGCCTGCGCGCGGCCCACCCCTCCTCGCGGACGCTGGGCGAGCGCGCACGTCAGGCGGCGGGCGGGGCGCCGGGCTGAGTGGCAGCCGCGGCCGGGAGGAGGCGTGAGGCGGCCGGTTAGCGGCTGCTCGGCGCGGGAGCGGCGGGTGCGGCGGAGGTCGGAGCTGGGCTGGACGCGGCGCTGGGCTCCTACGACAACGCCCTGCTCCCTGCGCATCCCGCTGCCCCTCGAGGCTGGGCGGCCTGACGGGTATCCCGCGTGCCCCCGGCGCCCTGCGCGCGAGACTTCGGAGGTTTTTGTAGTTCTGCATTAAACTATTCCTATTTTTTCCAACCTAAGACGAGCTATTTAGAGGTTTTCTTTTAAAACTGTGACCCATCTATCCAGATCGTCTAGGCATCTTTCTGGGGGACTTTTTCGGACTTAAGGTAAGAAAAGAATGTTGCTTAATACTGTAAATGAGTGCAGGTGAGGGAGAAATGCAGGCTAGCATCTAAAAATGTAAAAATAAGTTATGCTAATGTTTATGATTGGAAACAGGACTTTGGCAGTGATTGCAGAAATATTTTAGTAATTGCTGTCTACCTTATTGTTGCAGGAGCATCTGTTGATGGTGGCGTATGTGATTCTAGTGGGGAAGTTGAGAGATTTGTTTATTGTGAAGTTAATCGTGTTAATCTTGCTTCTTCAGTATGAACGTTTTGCTGTTATTTTTTGTTTTGTTTTTTGTCTGTAAGGTAAACCTTTTAGAGCAACACTCCCAGCAAGGCTCAAGGGACAGGGACCAATCGTTGAAAATTCCCAAATTTGTTAGCAAATGGCATTAAATCCACCAACAAGTTATTTATAAATGTAGTATTGAAAAATGTCTCAGTGGAATCCCACCTAGTTAATACATACTACTTTTCTTATGTAGCACGGACTGCGAAGTGCCGAGCCCTGCACACTGCTTGGAGGCAGGAAGGAGAGCCGGGCGCGTTTGTGCGTCTCGGTTCATGCAGATGCCTTGTTATGCAGTCGATCCAAATCAAACTTGAGAAACTCAGCCTGTGAGATTCCACGCCGCAGGGCTGTGTGCGCTCCCAGGTTGGCTGTTGGTTCTGCTGTTGACTAGTAAATGTCACCCCTGCCCAGTCCTCCATTGGGGCGGATGTGAACGGGAAGCTCCGATTTAGTAATACAGTAGGGTATTAGCGCGAACTATCGACGACACTGCTGCTGGTAATCAATGCACGGGAACGCCGGGGTGAGGCACTGCCTCGCTATTTCAGCAGTGTTTAATGCTTGCCTGCTTAGCGGAGAGCTTTTCTCTGCTTAGGAGATGTTTTCTTTGGAAGCTATGTCCCTTTTGTCAACTGGCAGTGCATTCTGGTGGTCTAGGGAAAGACAGGATTCCGCTTGGAAAACCTCTGGGCAGCACTTCCCGTAGTGACCAGTGTTTAGATGGTTGAAGTTATCTGGTGCTCCTTGTACAGCATTCATCACTCTTTATGAGTTTACTTAACAGGCATCATGGTTTGATACATAACATTCTGAGCTTTCATGTCTGTCATCCAGTCAGGTTATATTAAATGCGGATGGATGGTGGCTGGAAAAATCAGAGTGGGGATTCGCGGTCTGGGAGAGCTCAGGGCTCGACTGGCAGGTCTGTTAACAGGGGTGGGTAAAATACAGAGAGGGCTCACTAGTGAAGTGTCCTTAAACCAAGGAGGGATAGGACTCCCAACCACTGCAGAGTACACGAAATTTAAATACTTCTACATTTAAAATATGAAAATTTCTACTTTAGCTGCATTAGAGTTTCAAAGATGAAATTTAGCTTAGTTTTTATAATTTGAAATAATTACTCTGGGTCGAGATTTTTCATTTTATTTACAGCATAGTCCTACCTGACAGGGATTGCTACAGGTGGATATTACTGCAAACTCTAGCAGGCTTACGCAGTTCCCTTGCATTGTTTCCATGTAACCATGAGCAATGTTTTTATGGGATTCATGTCAGTGTGCAATCTGATGTTTGAGTATTAATGCAGATTTTAAAAGTTGAGCAAGTGGAGAATGAAAAAAAAAAAGGATACATGAAAACACACCCAGGAAATTAATACCAATAAATTTAGAAGTGAACATAGAATACTTTTTTATTACTATTCATTTTTAACTTTACTTTTGAAAACTTTTAATTATATTGGACTAAATATTCAGATTAGGATTTCACCTAGAATTTTGGTTTCTTTTGAATTTTACTTATTTTGAAACAACTATATGTATATTTATATATATATATATATGACTTTCATAATTTCCTTGAAAGGCAATAACATACACAGACTTTATACTCATTTAAATGTATTTGACTGTCTCATTAACTTTTGTTTGCCGAACGTTTTCCAAGATGTATACCCTTATTCAACTATGACTAGTTGCCATATGCTAATAGTTTCTGGGGTTAATTCTGATAAAATTTAGTTTCACACAGTGAGAGGGTTAAACACTACAATCAATGTATCATTATTGACAATAATGGTATAGGTTGCCTTGATGAGACTAAATATATAAATAATAGAATCATTTTGCCTTTTTTTCTACTCATTTAGTTTTAACGTCTTCGTTCTGAAGTGATTGTAAACTTGTGTTTCCATAACAAGTCTAAATAGATCATGTTGGGGGTACCATTGGGTACAGATACAATTCCTATTATAAAGAAATAAAATCTCAACATTGAAGACGCTTATGAAAGGCATCAAACATGGTAATTCATTCACTCCTAGATGCAAAGGTGACCTTATTTTGGAATTACAACTTATTTATGTAAAAGGACAATAAATATTTAATACCACAACATTGGATAGCTTGATAAAACATTAACTTATCTCTGCAAATATGACTCTTTTTGTTTCAAGAGATGAGTTTTGACAAACCATGTATAGAAAATTATTGAAAAAATGTAATTTTATCACATGACATGCTCAAATTGTTTTTCTTGTTTCTCAATTTGTTAAGTTAGATTGATGAATATAAAAGTAAATCCAAATGAAATTTCCTTTGTCTTGTGTATGTTTCTAAGATTTAAGATAAAGATGGATCAATTTGTGTTTTTGATTATCAAGGCTATACATTACTTTTTTCTATTTACTAATATAAGCAGTAGAGAAATACAGCAAATAATAGCAAATGAGAAATAAAATTTATTAAGTAATAGTTTATTTAGAAATTTCTTTGAATAATGGCCACTTTTATCTTTAAGAATTACTCATAAAGTGACTCAAAGATCTTACATGATATATCCTATTAGTACTTGGTAGATTCCCCAAATTTTCATACTACCGCTACTTTTTTTGTTACATAATGTATTATAAAGGTCAAAAGACTTGTGTAAACTAAAGTAGGAAAAACATTTGTTATTGGCATTGTTTAAACCACCAGGTAACCAATTATTGTTTCCAAATACACTTAATCAGCTTCTGCTTCAACACCATTACTGCCCTTGGGGGAGAGTCCACTAAGGTGAGCTGTGGGGTCCCTTGTGGATATATCCTGGTTTTCCAATTAAATTGGTAACTACACAGCCAAGTAATTGGGCCCTTTGTGCTTTAAGTCACCTTAGTGTTGAAGAATTAATGTTATTATAATGGATGTGATAGTGTTTGAAAAACCAGCATACCATGGAGCCTTAATATGGGTTGTCTGGAAATGAATGAATTAAATAATATTGTAAAGGCTTGGTACAATGAGAGGGACACTGTTTGCTTGCGTACAGATATATGGCATATTTTACTCTAGAGTAAATATACAAAGAATGGTCTAGATATGCCAGTTCAAGACAGCTATTTAATACAAAGATAATTTTTATAGCAAGTTCTAATACAGTATATAAATTTGAGTAGCAAATGTGTATCCCAGTTATTATTTTTTTCTTTAGACTCACATGCTTGAGCACATACCAGTTCTTTGGCGTGAAAATGCCATTCAGAAACTCTCATACTGATTGCTAAGGGAAAGGACATCAAAAATGAAAATTTGCAATGAATAAGAAAACAAAATGGATGTGTGCATAATAAAGAGTTTAAAGCACTACATCAGTTTTGAGGAAACATGAGTTCTAATAAAGGATTTGAAAATTATTGCCCATGAAAGAAATACTTACAAAAGAAATAGGTTTAGTACTTCCTACGTAAATTCTGGCAAGAAGCCATTCAGTTCTGAGGAACAGAGCCTGAATAGCTTTGCGCTTGCAGTATTCTTATTCCTGTGTATCCATGTTTTCATGCTACAAGTGATGAGATGTGTGAAGAATGATTTAAGTCTGAAATGTCTTGCTTTAAAATGAAGTAATTAATATTACTTTGATGTGACTTTTGCTATCAAATTATGTAAATCTCTAAAACAAAGTGGTTGCCTAATGAGTTTATTTGCATATCAATACAGAAAATATTTTTCTAAGTAACTGGTTTATACCAGTGCCAGTGATTCTAAAGCGCAATCCAAAAGTCTCGAAAATACTTTTTTGTTGAGTTTTCTTTAAATTTACTTATTATAGCAGACAGTTGGGAAAAAAACTACTTTAGGGATATGTTTCCTAGTTAAGTAGCACCAAGGTGGCAATTAAAACATATACTATACAGTAGCAATTAAACTACACACGTCTAACTGTGTTCCCTAAGGATGATGATGAAATGGAAATAATTTACTTTACATGTTTGGACCATTTCCATAAAACACATTCGATAATGTTTTTAATTATCACACTGATCTATTTTTAAAACATTTCCTAAAAAAATGCCCTAAAAAAGTGCTCTTTGTGTGTATAAAGAGACTGGTGACTACATGTTCTCTGTGATTGTATCTTTTTTATTCAAACCTTCAGAAATTGCCATCACCCTGACTTCATCAGACGCTGAGCCACCTCACTTAGGAATAGGAGGCAGGTCCTTCATTACACTAAGGACCGGAGCCAGTGGGTTGCTACCAGTAAAACTTCATGATGGAGTACCCATTGCTCTCTGAGCCTTGAATCTCTGAGCCTGGGTTCTCCTGTTCATCTGTGGAGAGAAGGAAGATAGAAATAAAAACCATTCAAAATATTAATAGGTAGATATAACGTACTGCATTTTATTCATATTATGCAATTTTATTCATGTTAAGTCATTTTACATTTACATAGCTGTAAAGGCTGACATTATTTTCATTTTTCATATAAGAAAGAACAAACTTATCTCAGACATTTCTACTTCTCAATCCTGTGTCCATACAACTAGAATTAATTGGATCAAAGAAGTAAGCCATGCTCATGAAACTGTTGTGCAGGCCAGTACCTCTATTTAGGTCAGGTACCCAACTGGATATGTCTTATCCAAAACTGGAATTTTGTTTCCCTATAACATTCTCTTTACTAAAAGTAATATGACTGTCTCTTATTTCTCCAAGACTTTTTCTTAATTATTAACTTACATTGAAATTATTTTATTGCATATTTAGTATGTCCACTTTTGAATGCATGATATAAAAGATGTAAAGGTATTTTCCTCTGTATTTAATGTTAAGAGGATTTTATATGGTTGGGTCTCCTAGACTATCCTAAATATTAGTAGCAGCCATTGTTTGCCTTTGAGTGTGAAAGAGAAGAAACAATAAAATAGGAAAGTTGGTTTCCTAAGTTTTTTTTCATCCTAACTAAACAGAGAACGTGCAAATAGTGAATATCAAGCCCTCAGCACTTGTGTTACCAGTTCTTACTCTTAAATCTTTTGAATAGTCTGCAAGATCAAGTAAAATAGTAGATATGAAATTCCTAGCCCTGAATCATACTGCCAAAAGAATTGTCAAAGGTGGGCATTTGACTGCTCAGAAAGTGTGAAAATCTATTGTGTCTAGTTTTTTGTTTTTGTTTTTGTTTTTGAGGTAAAGGGAAATACTGACTACTAGCTGTTGCTCTTTGCTTTCACCGAGTAGTCAGGTTGACTGAGGAGGAGAGGAGACTACCTACCTTTGGCTGTAATTACAGCATAGTCCCTGAGAGCCACAGAATTGCATCAGGTTCCCCAGTGAACCCCCATTGTGAAAGTGTTTGGTTGTCCTCACTAAATGGATCCCAAAGGAGAGAGGAAAGTTTGATTTTGTGGACAAAGTCAAACTTTAAAGCAGAAAGATGAAGCCATACCCCATCTCAAAATAAAAATAAAAATGGTCATGAATGTAGCTCAGTGCTAGAATTCCATAACCATAAAAAATTAGAAACATGACAATGCCTTTTATTTATTGACTATTTTGTCTGTTAGTTAGCAATATTCAGTGCTTGCCAATTGGTTAGCAAAACCTAGTGTTTCACCTTTAAAATGAAGCCTGATATAAAAATTGATAATCTTGAAACTTTTGCACCACTTTGTCTACTGAGTTTTCCTTATTCTCAGCGGAACGCTCCAGGAGACTCTTTCACGTTAATAGCCACAAGTTTCATAGTTTCACAGAAACGTTCTAAATGTACAACTCTGCTTTGTACCTGACCACCATTAGTACATTTACAAAGGCCTGCTGAATGGGCTTCCTCTGATTTCCTGGTGACAACACAAATTCAGTGACCTCATCATCTCATTGTCATTGTGAATTTTATGCTTGTCAGTTAATGACACACTGTTTATATTCACTTTTGTCTGAAAGTTCATAGTTATCTTAAAACTTATATCACTTTTTCTACACAAATGCAGTAACTCTAGGTTTTTTCATCTTCCCTTTACAATGTAGCTTTATCTGAATTTCCATTCTGTTTTCTTTCCTCTTACTACTTTTACCTTAACCCAGTCTGTCCAAACTCAACCAGAATGATTTTGACATTCTACATTGGCCTCTCTTTTCTGTTCCTTCCTGCAGTAATACTAATTAATAGTAATAATAACAACATTTGGATGACTCATACCAAGAATGGTGTTAATTTTGTATATGATTTCCTTATATACTCACAGACCCTAAGATATAGATGGATGGAGCTCAGGATTCAGATACATGTTGCCTACAGAGCTATCATTCAGGCCAGATTTTGCCTCAAACAAGCTGCATGATCAGATCATAATCATTATACTTTGATGATATAGATTTCATATCTTGTCTATATTTTACTTGATTAAATTATGCTTTCAAATGCCACTTAACACCAAAATCATGCTGTATTCCTAGATTTACTATATCAAGTTGAAATTATCTGTCTGCTTTTAATTTTTTAGTTGGTTCTCTACTTTGCAAGTAGTCAGTTTCAATTGTCTGAAATGTTCAGTGCAGTATGTATCAAAACATAAACTGTAATTCCCAGTTTTGCATAAACACAGTTCCCTGTCTGAACTTGCATTTCCTGAAATTCCAGCTTAGATCATGCTCCTCTGTATCCAGTTTGGTTTTCTGAAAGTTGTAAGAGTAGATTGTATTCTTACATGCTTTTTCCAGTCTCTGTAGTTTTCATTACAGTAAATGTCATGTCCATGTCACCCTGGATATCACTAGGGTGTTCATTTTTTAAATAAACTTATGTGCCTGTGTTTTACTATTATATAACATTTATCATAAACATAGTGTCTCAGAGAAGCGAAGAGTCAGTGGTGAGGGTAAGTTCAGTTGGGTCCTCAGTTTAGAATCTCATAATCTTAGATTTTAGCCACAGCTGGGTTTCTTTTGAGACTCAGGCTTCTCCTCTAAAATCACCTGAGTTTTGGAAAGATTTATTTCTTTACAACCCAGAACTCATGGAGGATTGTTTCTTTATGACCAGCAAAAGATCTGAATTCCATTTCTTACCTGCTTTAAAGGGTTCACCTCATTAGCCTGGCCGTATAGACTTTGCATGTTTAAAATCCCATTATCTTTGTCATATCGCATCACTTTTGTTGTGTTCTGTTGTTCAAAAGTAAGCTGTGCGTATTGGGAAAGTCAAAGGGGAGGAATAATCTAAGAAGGGAAAGAAATGACCACTATTAATCTATTATCATGATTTGAAATTTAGATCGTATTCATTGTTCTGATTAGTTTCATTTTATTCCGATTTGTTTGATTTTATTATACTTGATGGCATGGACAGTTATTTTAAAGATAACAAAATATATAATTGCAGTCATTGAGGATGTCCAGTTAGCTTGTTTAGAAACCCTGTATGGCTTTCATTGTTTGTTTTGATTGATTTTACTCTATTCGGTATGGTTTGATTGTAATATGTCTGAAGGTGTAGGCAACTATTCTGAAGATAACAACTATTATGGTAGCCAATGCTGTTTTGCTAATATCTTGAAATTCTGTATTGCTTACATTGTTTTGCTTTGTTTGTTTTGTTCTGTTATGTTTTGTTTTGTTTCTACTGTTTTAGTTTGTTGTATTTTGTTTGATTTTACTTACCCTGAGGGTATGGGCAGGTATATTGCAGATAACAAGAGGCATTATGGTAGCCTTACCGATTGCTTTTTACCATGTTTAAAAGTCATGTACCATGTTCATTGCCTTGTTTTGATTGACTTTACTCTGTTTTGTTTTGTTTGATTGTATTCTTGTCAAAATAAAAAAAAAGTAAGCTGTGCGTTGGTCACCTCTACACATAAGGGGAGGAAACTAGCAAGAGCTTGGGTCCCCAGGCTTCCTGATGGAATGCTTCTGGCCATATCTGGGGAGAATTTTACCTGAACCTCAGGGCCTTTCTTTATTGCTATGATGTCCTGAGTGCTTCCTTCTCAGCCCAGAATTCATGACCTTGTATTTGCAGTAGAAAGTTTGGAGTTGCTTTTGTATTTTAAGATATTGTTCCTTATTCTTAATCCTTTAAAGGAAGAATGCTAGGAATTCTTTCCATTCGTGAAAATCCTGTGGACTTTAAAGCCAATTAATCACATTGAAACTTATTTCTTCTATATTAATTAGGTAATGTTTTATACATGTAAGGTTATAATACCTTTCCAGAGTGCTTTGTACATGCATAATAACTTACACTAATAATTTCATTCATGTTTTTAGTCTTTAGATTTTAGTAATATACCTTTTTCTTATTCTTGTCTTTGATCTCTGATGACTGAAAACCAAAAAAATGGAGTCTTACTTTTTACCTTGCTTCATGTAGCATGGAGCCCTTCCATATAGATTGGGAATTTATATTCAATATTTTGCTTACACATGAAAAATTATAAAGTAGGGGAAATGATATTTTTTGCTTGCTATTTAGAAAAGTATTAAGATTTGATTGCAATATGTGAGAAGATAGGAACAGCTCTTTTGAAAAATGGGACATTACGGTAGCCATTGCTGGTTTCTTGTTGTCCGACTTGAAGGCCTGTAATGTTCTTTTGTTTTATCTGGTTTTATATTACTTTGTTTTGTTTGAGTTTATTGTCTGTAATCTATGAACAACCATTTTGAAGAAAGCAAGAGACATGAGGGTAACCATTGTTAATCTCCTGTTGTTATGTTTTGAAAACCTGTATAGCTTGCAGTGTTCTGTTCTGAAATGCTATATTATGTTTGACTCTATTCTGTTTTGTTTTGCTTTGTTTTGTCTTGTTTGGTTTTATTTTGTTCTATTCTCTTTAAAATAAAAAAAGTATTAAGAAATGTTTTATACTTACTTTGAAAGAAAAACTTTATCTTTCAAGAGAATGTCAATTTTTAAATAATGTGATATTTGTAGAATTTTTCTTGTGCATTTAGTTAAAATTGCTAAGTAATTGGAGTTACATTTTTGTGTGCATGATATTGTTGATGGAACCCAGGATGCTGTCTTACTGAGCTACATCTCTAGGTCTTTTTTTTTTTTTTTTTTGAGACAGCATCTTCTGCATTTGCCCAGTCTGTCCTGTAACTTGCATCCTCCTGCTTCAGTCTCCTGAGCCATCAAGATTATAGGCATGTACACAATACCTGGCAGGCTATTACACTTAAAAACACTGATAATACAGAAAAATGCCACTGCATTCCTATTTTTTATAGTTTACACATAATTAAAGCAATTTCATCTTGACATAAACGAAAGAAAATTAGTGCATAAACTCAACTTTTAATTTTCATATTAACATTAATTTTCTTAAAATAAGATTATATTTATTGTGAAATAAATCCAATAAACACATTACTTACCTAAAGATTAATTCTTAAAAAATAATTGAGATTATATTTTATTTAAGTATAAATAAATTTCATACAAATGCAACCAATCTACTATATGTCATATACGGGGATTAAGCCCAAATGGGGGAGGTAGAGAACATGCTCTGTCCTCTCTGTGATAAGGAGGACAATCAGTAAACAATAAGGACAAAGTATAGTGCCTGACATTAATTATGAGTGACATCGCCAGCACATGGTACTCTAAAGTGTGTTATTACAAAAAAAAGTCATGCTTTTATTTATAGCTACAACATTGAAGAAAAATCTTACTGATTCACTGTAGACATATCAGAAATAACCTTATCATTGAATAGGAAATCAGTAAGTTTAGGTTGCAGGAATGTTTTATGCTGAACATTTACTCGTCAATAGTAACATGAATATTATATCTCTGTTTGATGTGATATAATAAAATCATTTGGAATAAATTTTAATTTATAAAACAATACTTATTAAGTTTCTATTTTTATTAGGACACATTTTCATTACTTATGATTGCATTTGTTGTTGGCAATCCATACATGTTCATAGTGAAGCTTCATTCATTTTGTAAGTCCCTTTTCCCTCCTCTCTTCTTGGTCTCCTCCCATTCGAACAAAATCTCCGTTTCTACCTCCTACTAGCTGCGTTTTATTTTGCTTTTTATTTGTATTTTGGGTTTCTCATATAAGAGCCACCATGTGATATTTAAGTTTGTGTGTCTGATTTTCTTCACTTAACTTTACGATCTCAAGGTGTATCCATGTTCCTGCAAATGATTCATGTCTGTTCTTCTTTATTGCAGAGTAGTACTCCATTGTATATAAATACTACATTACTTTATCCATTCATCTGTTGATGGATATATAGGCCACTTCCAAGATTTAGTTATCATACTCTAAACATGAGTATACATGTACCACTGTTATTTGATGTCTTTAATTCTTTTGGATAAATACCTAGAAGGGAAATAGCAGTGTCAAATGGAATTTCTTGTTTCAGCTTTTTGAGGACTCACCATATTGATTTCCACAGTGATTGGACTAGCTTATATTCCCAGTAACAATGTGAAATGATTCCTTTTTCCCAAGAAACCTCAGCATTCTTTATTATTTAATTTATTGATGATAACCATTTGTCTTGATTACTTTTTCTCATTGCTGGGACAAAACACCTGACACCCAATGTGAAGCAAAGAAAGGTTTATTTAGCTTACAGATTCTGGAGATTTCAGTCAATAATCAGCTGGCTCCAAGGCAGGGTGACATGGCACTGGGTAAACACTTAAAGGCAGCAGCCAGAGTAAAAAAGAGAAAAGCAAACCTCTTCTGCCTTATGTTGTACACAGCCCACCACCCCTGCCCCCTTTCAGGGCAGGTGTAGCACTCACAAAATGTCCTTGCCCTCCTTTGCACAGGATGAGGATATTTACAAAGTAAGAACCCTGGCTCCCTGCTGAGTCTCTCAGTTAAACTTCTAAACTGCTTAAGTTGACACAATGTATCAACCATAACACCATTCTTTCTAGAGAGAGATGGAATCTCAGTCTTGTTTTAATTTACATCTCTGCTGCCTAGCAATGTTGAACTTTTTTCATGTGTTTGTTGGTCATTTTTACTTCTTCTGAAAAATGATTCTCTTTATTTGTGATATTTGCATTAATGAAAGTTAGCTTTCCACTTTATTGGGCACTACAATATATTTAAAGGATACTAATTAGTTCATTATTTTCTTTTTAAAGAGTCTATATAGAGAATTTTGCAATTAAATTTTAAGGATTAACATTAATTTCTGAGAAAAACTTTATGTTTTTTGTATTGTACAATTTGTTTGTCAGAACTTGACTGTTTTTCATAGAAAATTTAAGTGCTGCAAAATCTATCATCCTTCAAGGGGGGTTTCACTGAGCCGGTATTTACATCACATTGTCCATTATCCCAGACACTGTGACATTACCAGGGAAAGAGAAGTGGGTAGAATGTTTTTGGGTTTGTGCACATGATTGAGAAAGCCCAGTATTTATTAGTTATTATACAGTTGTGTTCTTTTTCTTAAAAGTATTACATCATGGGACCATGCAATGTGAAAACAAATAACAATGATGTTAATAAAGTGCATCTAAAATTTTGCAACATAAATACAGAAATGCAGTAAATGCACAGTACTTCAATCATTTGGCAGAATATTGAAAGTTAGTGCATTTCCAAAATGTAAGGCTTTAAAGAAGGTGTGCGTGATATCTCAGTCCTCTGGCAAGGTACCAAAAGTTAGTGCTTTTCCAAAACAGTGAAGCTTGGGAGAACTTCTACAGATTGTTCCAAAGTTTTGCCTGAATTGTTTCCTTTGGTAAGATTTGCCATAATGTTATAAATAATTGAGACAAAATATTTGAAACAAAGAGAAAAAAATCCAGAAAATACTATTCATTTTGAGACTATTTTTGCAACTTGTGATAACAATTTCAGATAAATAACTTCTGCAACTAAGAATTTCCTTTTGGAAATTTTTTTATATTTTTTGAGGACTGAAGAAGGTGAAATGCTTTCATTGGATCTGTTTTTTGTCTGTGAACAATAGTCTGACATAATTGATAGCATCTGCAGGAGGGCTGTGTGGCCAGCTGTGGAAAGTGCTTCCAATGTGTGTATCCTACTGGACAGCTCGTCAATTGTATTTGTTTTCTGGACATCTTGGTTAACAACTGCTTCAGAATCAGTAGAGGGAGCTCAAGAAGGCATTAAGTATATTTCAGTACTGGCTTTCTGATGCCATAATATTTTCCCTGAAAAATTGTCTTCAAGTATAGGAGAAAAGATATTTCTTGTAAAATAACCTTTATGAAGTTGGGAGATTCAGTTATTATAAAAAAGTGCAGAAGCAACAGCATTTTTTCTCTCAATGTATGTGTCATATTTATTATCTAATGAAAAATGGCTTAATTTATAAATTTTCAAATTGTGTGAAACCCCACTGTGTGAGGCTTTCTGACTCCAATTTTTGAATCTTAGCATGGGTTTGATTCAGAAAGTAGAACCAGACACATTTCTTTAAACCAGTTTCTGGATACAAGATATGGTTATTCTTAACATTTTACAACTTGAACATTATAACACAGGCTTAACAATCCTTAAGAACCAGCATTAAGTCTATCAACATTACATTACATTAGAAACATAACATTTTGTCCTTGGACTCCCAAAGACCCGTGCACATCCCTTCATGCAAAAGGCATTTAGTTCATCTGCAAGAGTTGCCAAGTCCTTAGTTTCAGCATTGCTGAAAAGTTCAAGTCCCAAGTCTCCTCTGAGATGTAAGGCGAACTCTTAGCTGCATACCCCTGTACAAATGAAAACAAAGTTAAACACTTCTCATATTTAATGGCACAAGATAAACATTCCCATTCCAAAAGTTACAAATGGGGATACAAAGCATTGTGACCAAAGCCAGTCCAAAATCCAGCAGGGCAAGTGTTAAGTCCTGTAGTTGCGTGTTCAGCATCTGAAACAACCTGTGCCAGTCACTTGTGTGACTCCACCCCTACAGCACTTCTTGTGGTTGTAGCTCCCATGGCTTCTCTCTTAGGTCTGCTTTGCTCTCTCCTTGCAGATTTCCTTAGATGATCCATGTTCCTGGCTTTTCCAAACTTCTGGAGTCTCCATTGCACCTTCAACTCCACACTCATAGCTCCATGCATTACTCTTTCAGCGGCATACTGTCTGGCCTCCCAGGCCTTCTGAAATTGGGGTGGAAATCTTTTTAACCTCAGAATTCATGCATTCTGTATGTACCTAAAATCAGCACCACGTGGATGATGCAGAGGTATGCTGCCAGCTGGAGCAGTAGCCAGGTTTTCTTCTCTTTTGGCTGTAGGAGTCGAGTGCCTGGATTGCTGGGCACTCTGAATCCAGTTCTGAGGAACAAATTTTCTATGCTTCTGCCATTCTGGAACATTGTGCTCTGAAGCTTTCACCTCAGAGCAAAGTCTTTCATCTTTGCAGTTTTGAGGCTGAAGAGGTGAGAGACTTGCTGCTTTTGGTGATGCCTTCAGGTCATCTTTTCTATTCTGTTCCTTCTCAGCAATGGAGATCTCAGCTCTGTCTTTACAGTCCACAGCTTAATGGCAGCTTCCTTTCTGGCCAAACTCACAATGTTTTAAATCACCCTGCTGGAATTGTTGCTCTTGACTTACAACATAAATCTGACTAAAAGCCCCCAACAATAGCCATGCCACCACCTTAGCATTTGACTGCCTTGAAATTTCTTCTGCCAGATTAATTAGTCCATCACCCTTAAACTTGGTTTCAAGCAAAGTCTCTGAAGACAAGCAAAATACAGACAGACTTTCTGCCAAGCCATAACATACATCATCTGGAGTCCAACAACCAGTGCAGTCTTTCTTCCTAACGGAAACCTCCCAAGCCCGGTCTTTACTGGTTTTCTGGTCTTGTGAGCTCTAACCAGAATCACCCATTCAGAACAGCCTAAGGTGCTCCAGTGCTACTTTTTCAGGTGACGTCTCCAAACCTTTCCAAACTCTTCCCACAAGCTATTCCCGAAGGCTCTTGAACCACATGGTCAGATATAGTCACAGCAATGATCCCACTTCTCTGGTACCAAATTCTGTCATGGTTACTTTTCTCTCTTTACTGAGACAAAACACCTGACACCCAAAATTAGGGAAGGAAAGGTTTATTTAGCTTACAGTTCTTGGAGGTTTCAGTCCATAATCAGCTGGCTCCAAGGCAGGGTCATGGTGCAGGGGCAGCACTTCAAGGCAGCAGCCAGAGCAAAAGGGGTGAAGAGCAAGTATCTTTTCCTCCCTAATATTATATGTAGGCCAACTCTTGCCCCCCACGGCAGATGTAGCACTTGCAAAATCTCTGTTCCCTCCTCTTGCACAGGGTGAGGATATTTACAAAGTAAGGATCCTGGCTCCCTGCTGAGTGCCTTAGTTAAACTTCTGCACTTCTCAAGTTGATGCAGTGTGGTGCATCAACCATAACACCAATGGAATAGATTCACCGCACTAGTTTCAGTTATTTTAATTAAAGTAAAATATAAAGAGGAAGAGATTATATGTTCATATAAATATACTCACACAAATCTTAGAAAATAACATTGAGTGCTTAAGGGGTTAAATTCTAGGTTCCATAAAATCCATGACTAATTCCTTTGCTATAACATGTAAAGAAAAAATTACAAATTAAGACTCTTACTGGTAAAAGAACATCAAAATTTTAATTACTATAGTGAAACTGAAATATTTGTAGTCTGTTTATCTGCTTCTTTGTAATATTGCCTATGCTAGCATTTTAATGAATTTTCACAATTTATTTTTACATTAATGTATACATAATAGTTGTAAGACATAATAATTACATTAGTTTTGGGGGGACTGGTACATGCAAGATACAATTTTCTTCTCTTTCCCCTTTTCCCACATTTCCCTTCCCCAGTTCCCTACAAGATTTCTAAAATTTCTGCCTCCTTTTCTCCTACCATGTCTGCTTTATGTTAGTGTTTAATTAATTTATATTTTAGATTTCGCATATGTTAGAAACCATACTATGTTTAACTATTTGTGTCCAACTTAGTTTACTTAGCATTATAGTTTCAAGATAAATCCATTTTCCTGTAAATGTGATTTCATTCTTCATTATAACTCAATAAGTCATTTTTTTGTGTGTATATATATATATATATATCACATTTTCTTTATCCACTCATCTATAAAAAATTTCCACTAAAATTTAGGAAATTTGATATTGTGTCAAAACTGTCCTTGGAGTGTCATCCTACACAACGAGATATCCTAACCCGTACATGATAGGTCTTGAAATATGGTAGAAATTAATACTCATCAGTCCTTGTGATTCTTCTCACTGTGTGAGCATACTGAAAGATTTAACTTTCATATTATCTTGAAGTTAGGTTTGGCAGTGACAAGAGAATAGACAAGATGGAACACATCCATCCGGAAGTCTCTTAAAATGTGATGTGGGATTCTTACCCTTTGCCCTTTATTGCAGCATAACCTGCTACCCCAGTGGAGACAAGGTGTCAGAGTTGGGACCATCAGTTTTTTTTTAACTACATGGAAGAAATTTTCCATTGCTAACCCCAAATGGATGTCTAGCACTGGCAAGAAACACATATTTTTAAAAAAATTACATTCCTGATATTCTTAAATTTTTAGTTGTGCAACCTACACAGTCCTGACTATAAACAGAGACACAGAATTATAACAGAAATCCCTATGAACGTCCGACACTGCCTCCTCCCAGCCCACCTGGGACTGCAGTGCTTCCTTTTGTTGAAAACGCAGGACTGACGCAGAGCGACACCACCAGAAATGGTTCTTGGCCTGCACCGCTGTGTTTTCAGGCTTGCATGGAATGGCAGGTGGTATCAGGGCAGATGGAAGGCACTGTGTCAAATGAAGCCAGAATGCTGTTCTGGAAAAACAAAAATCTCTCAGATACGAATCTGATTAAACAGTGTGCCGATGCATGAGCAGCCAGGATGGCGTTGGCCTGCATTACTAGGTTCCCTACCCAAGGCCAACTCATCTCCCTCCAATGGACCTCTCTTCAGGAGAAACTGCAGAAACTTTTCAAACAAGTACTACTCAAGCCTAATGATGAAGTAACTATTACAGAACAAAGTGCATTTCTGAGAATAATGGATCAACTAGAGCTGAATGTAAGGCTGATGGCATTACCCTTCTCCTTGCTTATGGGAAATACTGAAATACCTTCTAACCTCTAAAATTGGTCTTCACCACAAGGGGTGACTGCTTGTCCCCAGGGTTTGTCAGGGTCTTGCCTCCGAAGCAGATGACATTAACCCTAGAGGTCATGGATCTTTGTTCTCACCTGGAAGTAAGACAGGTCCTCGAGCAGGAGCCTGCAGAGTGAACCTGTCCAAGAGGATGTCATTCGGCACACATGGGCTGGGTTCAGTGAAGTGGCCAGTCCCTGGAAGTTCTTGTGGCCACTCTAAAACTTTATACTACCCTCAGCATATTTTTGAGGTTCTTTTCCAGTTACAGATTTGCATATAAAGTTTTTATGTGTGTGTGTGCTTCTTTGTGGTGTTTGACTTTTTCAGCGTTCAGAGAAACTACCCGTAAAAAGTCTGTCTTTGCTTGAAATGCTTTTTCATGGAGCTTCTATAAATCCCCTTCCACACAGGCAAAGGCATATAGTGAAGTGTCTGTGTTTGCCTTTCCTTAAAGCCTGTGATTACTTAAGATGCACCGAGGACTTGAAAAGCTTCCCTAACACTCACACGTGTTTAAGTTTGTCACAGTTGAAAAGTACAGGTTCCAAACTGAGTTTCAAATTGTGTGTGAATATAAATGGGGGGAACAGAGATGGTAAACGCAAAAGATTTACATCTCTGCATGTCGGGAGTTGGGTGAGAATGCATGACAGGTCATTTGTATGTCAGTGTCACTATCTGCTCTCACTTTCAAAGACAACAGACGTCACCAGTAAAGATAAATCTATACATCCAAATAGAAAACAAATCTCTGTTTGTATTTATTAACATTTTGAAGAGTTTTGTGTTTAATACTGTTACCTGCTAGTAATATCCTATTTTGCCTTGTATTTAAATATGCAAATTGACTCATTTATTAAAACCTATCAAGAACTTAGTATTTGAAATATTTCCTTTTAATTGTTTGTTAAAAAAGAGCTCGTTATGTACATCTTTATTACTGCTTGCTCTATAAAGGTATGTGCCTATCCAGAGTTACCCCTGGGTATGCTTGTGTGTGTGCTGATAACTGGTGTGTTTTATTCAGCATGCTAATGTGTGTTATGGAAACTCATTTTAATGTGTTGAGGACTATTCTTCATCTAGTATCTGGAAAAATAATTTTATGTGAATGTTTACCTTTTTGGAATAAGTTTTCATTCTAAAGAATACACTTTCATAAAATTTGTAAAGAAAATTTCAAAACAAAAAAGAGATTTAAAAAACAGTTAAATGAAGGAGATCACAATAACATGCCAACTATGTTTTAATTCTCTTTGCTTTTCTGTATGTCTTGGTTTATTATAATATGCACTCGTGTTTTCCTTGTTGATCGTTACATTTGTTCTTTTAATTTTAATTACTATTATATATTGAAAAATTAATAGTATATTTGGGTAAACAAATCGGTGTATGATTTTTGAGCACCACAAAAAGTTTATGTTAAGCTTATTAATTATCTACTACCTGAAATAGATGACATTTTTGTGCTAAAACATTAGAAATATATTCTGAGCAACACTGACATATATGGAAGTCACTTTTATGTGTATTTTCCATAATGTGAAATTAATTAAAAAATAACACTTATTCCTTCTGAGGCTTTGTGCTAATCCATTTTTCAAAAACCATGATGTTCATGATACTCACAATCCCATCCTGATGAGGATGTCTAACACAAAACCTGCTGGCAGAGTAAGGCCTATCTGATGTACAGTGAACTCAAGTGAAGCACTGTCCTTGGCCTCAATGGGGCAGAGGCCTTGCCTTGCTGGTCTGTGGGAGATAAACAAACATATTCTAACGTGATCCACAGTAAGTATAGCTTTTGTATTGGATGTCATCTTCCAGAGCTGACAGGGTTGTTTAAAAAGTTGACTCTCATTTCATACTGATCGTGTACTTTACAGTTGGATGATTGTCTGCAGCATAGCTACTCTGACATGTCCGATTGTAATGCATAGAATATAGCATAAATAGTAGCCTCAAAATAAATTTCCATTCGGAATAGCCTTGCGGGAGAAAAGTTCAAATTAAATCCTCTTAGTGCATTAAAATGCAAATATAAGAAGGCTATCCAATTGAGTTACATCGATAATAGAACATATAAACAAATGGAAATTCCTCCTAAATAATTAAGTTATAGTTATATAAATCACTGATGTGTGCATTTGAATTATTCCTTTCCTACATGCTTGAAAGTTCATTAACTGTGGATCACGTTAGAATATGTTTGTTTATCTCCCACAGACCAGCAAGGCAAGGCTTCTGCCCCACTGAGGCCAAGGACAGTGCTTCACTTGAGTTCACTGTACATCAGATAGGCTTTACTCTGCCAGCAGGTTTTGTGTTAGACATCCTCATCAGGATGCTGAAGTTGGGACATCATCCTGGGAGAATTAGTGTCTTCAGTTGTCCCAGAAATAATCTAATTGCAATATCATGAGAATAGCAATGCTCACACTTCAACTGTATAATCTTGAGAGCAAAGGACAGCAGAGAAAAAATTTACAGAAAATACTCGAGAAAAGCATATTTCTCGTGTGTGTGTGTGTGTGTGTGTGTGTGTGAGTGTGTATGTGTTTGTGTGTGTGTGCTTGTGCATTTCAGGTCAAGTATGTTGTTATCTTAGCTGTTGGGATTTGAGATTTAAAGGCTTAAGGTTCAAAACTTCACATAATGATGTAAAAACCTAGCACCCTAAACAATGTGCAATCTATATCAGTTTTGGAGGTGAAGTAACTATTACAGTAAAAGAAAATAATGTGCTTTAGACATTTAGTTTGGTAATGATAGCGATTACATATGCACTTAACAAGAAATAGCAACCACGTTGACTGCTAAGCATTCACATCTTGACCTTAATAAACAGATATCTGACCAAAGACTTAAATTGCATAAGGAACACTGGTAATTGAGGAAAGAAATTCATAAATAAATTAGTAACAAAATAAATTGAAACTAAATATAAATTTACAAAGCATATACAGATGCTATAAAGTCAGTAACCTGTAGAAGCAATTTGTTTTTGATCATTGATAAACAAAGTAACTCTCCACAGCAAAATGATAAATGTTTAGGGAGATGCAGACTTGAACGTTTAACAATGTATGCATGTATTGAAATATCAGATTATAAGCCATAAATATATAGTTTTCATGTGTTGGTTAAAAGTTTTAAAAGTATAAATTACAGATGATTAGTTAAGAAAAGAAGTGGATATGTTGCACTGATTTCTCTGATATTATCTATCATCATATATCAGCAGTTTTCTAGCACAAAGGTCTCATTTGATGAAACTGCTAAACAATTCTAGGTATTGCATTTGAGGCTCTAATTTATTATATCAGAAAAAATTTCAAGGATGCAGTAGTTAAGTTTCTTATTAAAAGCAGATTGTTAATACCATATTTTTCATTATTTGAAAGGCTCATTTGTATCTAAGTATTGGATTAGATATTATGAACACATTAATTATTACTCAGTTTTGAAAGAGTTTCATGTGAAGGAATGATTACAAAAGGCAAAAGCCAATACAGTGAGAATTTAAATAACTTGATTATCAAGTCAGATAGCTAACAGTTGATAGATTGAAAATGAAATTCATGCTGTTATGCATGTATATCTGTCTGAGAATACTTTCTTTTATCTTTTCCTTTTAAAAAATTTTTGGAGTATATCAGTTAAAGTATCACATCTCTTACCACTCAAGAGAATGCCTCCTGGGGTTCTTTCTCTTTCCTGCCTCATCAGTTTTTTAGCTTGCTAGATCATTTTCATCAGCATAAAATAATGGTGTCATTTTCCCCATCCTTAAACACAGCAAACAGAACAGCTCTCTTGGCTGCAGTTGTCCTCCAGCTATTATTCCTTTTCTCTTCATCTTACAGCAATGTTTCTTGAAAAGTTCTCTCTACCCACTTTCTCGAACACATTTCTTTTTCTTTTTTTTTTTTTTTGTGGCACCAGGGATCGAACTCACGACCTTGCGCTTGCTGGGCAGGTGCTTAGACTGCTGAGCTAGATCCCCGGCCCTGGTGTTTTTGAGACAGGGTCTCACTATGCCGTTCTGGCTGGCCTTGAGCTCACTTTGTAGGCCAGGCTGGTCTTGAACTCACAACGATCCGCCTGTCTCAGCCTCCCGAGTGCTGGAATTACAGGCGTGAGCCACCACGCCCGGCTCGAACTCATTTCTATACATTATCTCTCAAGGCTATCCTGGTGGGCCCTCAGTCTGAACAGTTCTGTGATTGGCATAGTGTATTACTTCCATGTCCTTCAGATATTTCCTTCCTTTCAGACATGTGCACACCTCAGTTTCCTTTGAAGTATCTTCTTTGTCCCAAACTCTAAAATAGGATTTCCAAACAGGGTTTGCTGAATTGGTGTTACTAACATTGTTCGCTAATTTTTCTCCTGGTGTTGGTCCATGTGTGGTAGAATGTGGAGCAGAATTCCTGTTCTCTACTCACTGGGCACAGTGACATGTCTCCGCCCATTGCTGTGGGGGCAAGTGGCTCCAGATTGCTGTCAGCTACAGGATAAAATCATTTTCACTGGGGAAAAACTGCTCTGTCTGGTGGAATACAGCGTGATCCAATATACAGAGAATAAATACAGTTCTATTTCAGAGAAGACCCATTGCCATTAATGTTTGTCAAAAACACTGGCCTTTGCTTTAAACAATCATTTGTGTCCTCTCCTGAGGCAGTTCTGGAATTCTCTTGTGTCTTTAGGAAGTGTGGTAAACAATGCAGTGAATGGTGTTCCCAAGTGCACCCCATGGAAACGCAAGCCTGTGGAATGGCAGGGTGTGTCCCCCTTCGTGTGCTCCTCAGATGTGCACCATGTGACTTCTGGCTGTTCTCCAAATGGGAAAAGGGCACACGAGGTAAATGTTTTGAGTCCATTTAGGACAGTGAGTCAGTCACAGCAGTACAAATAAGTAAAGACACTCATGAAAAAAGACTTCCAGAACTGCTTCAGGAGGTGGCAGGAAGGATGACAAAGTGTGTTTGAAGTTGATAGGGGTGGGAGTATTTTGAAAGGAATTAATGGTAATGTGTGTCTTATTATAATAAATTAAAAAAATTTTTTTTGAATATTTGCTGTTCTTTTCGATCACTCCTTATTGTCAAGTTTATCCTGGAACTATTTTCTTTTCTACTTGTGCACGTATTTTGGCACTCATCAAAATTCATAGGTTCAAACAACTGTTGAACACTTGGGGCTGGACTTTCCTCGTGGCCTTCAGAGATGAGTATGTAGAACTGCCCTCCCACATGTACAGTTAGTCCTTGGAGCTTACTGTGTCCCTGAGCTCATTCCCACTGCCATGAAAACCTGGCTTGTCCTGCAGGATTCTCTCCTTTTTTTCCCTGCTTATGTCAGCCTCTTGGGCTCCTGCTGTCCTACTGAGATTTTTGTCTTACTCATGTCATACTACTCAGTAATTCCTTTATGTTGACTTCCTTCCACACACACACACACACACACACACACACTCACACTCACACTGAACATTGTTTTATCGCCTTCTCTTCTATTTCCCTCGAATAATATCTGTTGTTTCTGTATGGGGTGTGTGAGTCGTTATTCTAATCTCTTTGCTGTTACCTCTGCCTGACATGACAGGCTGGGTGATCTCATGAAGTCCTAAGCCAGAGACTGTCACTCCTGGACCAGGCCCGCCCGGCTTCCTGTGCACTTAGAGTGAAAGTCAGCGCAGTCAGGGGACTGGGCTGCTCCTGGCAGTGTTCACCTCCCTGCTCCCTTCCTTAGGGAGATTCTTGTGTCTTTCCTATTATTTTCTTTTTGTAACCAGCACGAAAATACATCAGTTTCCACACTCTGTTAGGATGGTATCCGAGCTGTTTTTGGCATTTTATTGTTGAAAAAGGTGCTGCTAAAAACATGTGTGAATACAGTTCTGCATATACATGCATGGGAACGTGTCTAGGAGTAGATTTGTGAGGCCTTCCTGGACATGCCGAAGAGTTCTCTAAAATGATTGTCCAGTCTGCGTTCCCATCAGTGGGGTTTGGTTTTTCTAGCTGATTTATGTTTTCAGTAATGTATGATAAAATGAGGTTTCTAAAAATTTCTAACTGCTTAGTGTATTTTGATATGTTCCTGATGTTTGTTTGCATTTACATAAAAATAATGTGAACATATTTTGAAATTTCTGTGGGACTTTATTTAAAATAAAATTTATATTTATATCTGTGTATTCATCTCTGTTGAGCTTTTTGACCTCATGCTCTGTATACAAATCTTTTGCTAATGACATATAAAAGAAGACCTCTTCCAATTATATTTTTTTATTTTATGGAAAAAGTAAAATTTCATAACAAAATAATAGGAGAATAACAATAGTTAATACATTGCATATTGTTATCTTCTAAGTAGTTACTCAGGGTACAAGATATGCACATAAAAAATTCTCCAAACAATATTAGCACAAACTTTTCTTTTTAGTGAACTAAGAGAAACTAGTACTATAACTATCTTGTACTTTTTTTCCTTTTCTGTTGATTCTTTCCCCCCATTCTAGTTCCTTTTTCCTTTTGAACAATTTCTTTCCATTTCACAATATGTATTGTACATTTTGGTCCTTATTTACTATTTCAGTTTCTCATAATAGGGAGAAAATGCCATGTTTATACATGGGAGTCTGATTTATTTCACTTATGAGTATGGTCTCAAGTTGCATCCATTTACCTATAAATGTCTCAAATTTGTCCTTCATTATGGCTGAGTAGAACTCCGTTGCATAAAAATATCACATCTTCTTTATCCATTCCATGGTTGATGGGCATTTGGGTTGTTTTTGAGATTTAGCTATTACAAATTGTGCTGCTATAAACATGGGTGCACATATATCACTGTGGTATGATGTTTTTAATTCTTCCAGGAAGCTACCCAGAAGGGGAATAACTGGGTCGAATGGGACTTCTAATCCTACTTTGATTTATTTATTTATTTATTTTCTTTTTTTTCGTACCAGGAATCAAACTCATGACTTCATGCTTGCCAGGCCGGTGCTGTGCTGCTGAGCTATATCACTGGCCCCTAATCCTAGTTTTTTGAGGAATCTTCATACTAATTTCCACAGTGGTTGCACCAGTCTACACTGCCACCAGCAGTGGAAAACAAAACTCACATAATTATCTCAAGAGATGCAGAAAAAACATTTGACAAAGTCCAACACCCATTCATGATACAAAAAAAAAAAAACCCTACACAAAATTGGAATAGATAGTCTTTATCTCAATCCTATAAAAGTCATCTATGACAAACCAGCAGCTAACATCATAACAAATTGTAAAAAACTGAAAGCTTTCACTCTAAAATCAGGGACAATCACCACTCCTATTCACTATAGTTCTGGAAAAATAAGACCAATTAAAAAAGCAAAGTAAAAGGAATAAGGAATAAGGATAAGAAAGGAAGAAGTTGAATTATCATTAAATTATTAAATTGTCATTATTTGCAGATGACATGGTACTCTACATAGAAGATCCCCCAAACTCCACCAATTATAATTTGTCTTTTTATTCTTAATAGCATTCTTTGATTTAGAGAAATCCTTATTTTTTGTCACAATGAAATTTGCCATAAATGTTTTATCTTTTGATGCATACATGTTTTGAATTTTGAGAGATCTCTCCTTATACACATTCATGAAGAAATTCTCCCATATTATGTCTTAAAAGTTTTATAATAACTTTTACAACAGTTAACTAGTATAAATTATATTTTTATACATTGTTTGGGGCAAAACTTATCATTTTTGTGTGACTATTCAATTTTCCCAGTGCAATTTTTCTTTTTTTTCTTTTTATTTTAAAAAGAACAGGACAAAACAAAACAAAACAGAAAGAGAAAAGCAAAAGAAAACAGAATGGAGTCAAACATAATATAGCATTTCAAAGCAGAACACTGCAAGCTATACAGGTTTTCAAAACGTAACAACAGAAGATTAACAATGGTTACCCTAGTGTCTCTTGCTTTCTTCAAAATGGTTGTTCATACATTTACAGACAATAAACTCAAACAAAACAAAGTAGTATAAAACCAGATAAAAGAGAATAGCATTATAGGTCTTCAAGTTGGATAACAAGAAATGAGCAATGGCTACGGTAGTGTCTCATTTTTCAAAAGAGCTGTTCCTATCTTCTTGCTTATTGCTTTCAAATAGTAGGAAAGGGACTTAAACCAATCAAACCAAAGAATAAAAGCACCATTGGATTTCAGAACCATTTCTCCATATTTATCAGGAATTTTGTATCTTATTGAGTCTTTCAGTTTCTCACACTAGAGAGACAATGTGGTGTTTACACGTGTGTTTGGTTTATTTCACTTATGAGTATGGTCTCAAGTCTCATCCATTTACCTATAAAAGCCTCCATGTGATCATTTTTTATATCTGAATAATACTCCATTGTATAAAAGTACCACATCTTCTTTAACCATTCCTCAATTGATGGGCATTTGGGTTGCATTTCTCTAATGACCAATGATCCTGAACATTTTTTCATGTATTTATTTGCCATTCGTATTTGCTCAGCTGAGAAGTGTGTTTTCATCTCAGATGCCCATTTCTGGATTGGGTCTTTGAATTTCGAGGGCCTCATGTTTTTTAATTCTTTGTATGTTCTAGATAGAAGACCTTTGTCTGAAAGGCAGTTGACTAAAATGTTTTCCCAATTTGTGGGTTTTCTTTTCACTCTGTTGGAGATTTCTTTTGACATGCAAAAACTTTTTAACAAGACAAGATCCCAGTTGTTGATTCTGGGAAGGGTTTCCTGTGCACTTTGACTTTTGTTCATGAATTCTCCACCTACCCCTATGTTTTCAAGATTTCTACCTACTTTGCTTTCCAGCAGATTTAGTGTTTCTGTTTTAATGTTTAGATCTTTGAACCATTTTGACTTTAGTTTAGTGTATGGTGATAGGTTTGGGTCTAATTTTAGTTTTCAGCATATGGCAAGCCAGTTTTTCCAGCACCATTTATTAAAGAGGCTATCTTTCTTCCAGTGAACATGTTTGGCCCCTTTGTCAAAGATAAGGTGGCTGAGTGTGTTTGTATTTGGGGGTGTATCTTCTAATCTATTCCATTGATCCTCAGGTCTGTTTTGATTCCAGTACCATGCTGA
>RJWT010006242.1:0-29480 GCA_004365215.1 Cuniculus paca
CATTAATTTTGAAAGATAGTTTTGCAGGGTACATCAATCTGGGTTGGAAGTTGTTTTCTTTCAGGACTTGCATTACTTCACTCCAAGCTCTTCTTGACTTGATGGTTTATGTTGAGAAGTCTGTTGTGATTCTGATGGGTTTTCCTTTATAGGTGATCTGTTTCTTTTCTCTAACAGCTTTTAATATTCTGTTCTTGTGTTGAATTTCTGGGATCTTGGTTATTATATGTCTGGGGGTAGATTTGATTTGGTTATGGCTAGCTGGAGTTCTATATGCCTCACTTATCTGAATAGCACATCTTTCTCCCATGTTTGGAAAGTTTTCTGCTAGTACTTCTGTAAATAGAATTTTAATGTCTTCTTGTTGACCCCTGCTTCTTCATTGATACCTATCACTTGTAAATTATTTCACTTTGCATCATCTTGCAGTCTTTAAATTGTTATTTCCTGGTTCCTCATTATTTTTAAGAGGTCTTTCCTTTCCTGATCACAAGCTGGACACCTGTCTTCAAGGTCTGGAAGTCTATATTCAGTTTCTTTTGAGCAATTTTGCCAGCTTTCAATGGAGATTTTAATTTCCTGGATATCTCTTTGAATCTGTTTCATGCATTTGAAATCTCTCTTATATTGTTCATTCATGATTTCCCTCATTTTCCTTTGCTCCTCTATTTTTTATCTATGTCTTCTTTAGAGAAGCTTAGCAATTCTTTTATTATGTTTTTCATTTCTTCTTTTACCTGAGATAGTATTTCTGATCTAATTTCTTTCATAGCCTCATGAAGTTGTTTCTTTACTTCAGTTGCCATCACTGCAGAAACTTCAGGTGTGCGACTCCCAGTCTCTTCCATGTTTTCATCTCCTGGACTTGCTTTGCTTGGGTTGGAGTCCAGGGACTGCCTTTTGTTTCTTCGTCTTGACGTTTTCCTGGATTCTTCCAAACAAGTGAGTAGTGGGGCTCTGGGCACCTCCCATATTGGCTACAGTTTCTCTGGAGCATGACTGTTTGGTTTTCCTGGCCAGTGCTTGCTACAGGCATCCAATGGTGGCCACTGGGTGCTCTGGTGCAAGGCTCACTTCTGTTTCTCCCAGCCCTTGCTGGTTACCTGGGATGAAAGCATCCTGAGGGCTGCTGGAATGCATGTGGAGCAGGACCTGCCTCTGCCTTTCCTCTGAGCTGGTTACCTGTGAGCAGTGTCTCACTTTGCTGGAATGCACATGGAGCAGGGCCTGCCTCTGCCTTCCCTCTGAGCTGGTTACCATTGAGCAGGGTCTCCCTTTGTCTGCTCCAGAGAAATTTTCTTATCTTCACAATAAGCATCACTGTAACCTCTCCTTATAAACTCTTGTTTTGCTTGTCAAAGAGAGTTAACACCTTCAGCAAACTCAGAGTGAATCATTATTAATCTAAACCAATTGTGAGAGATTCATAATGTTGAAAAGTTATTAGATTGAAGATAGATATGTGACTTTAAACTAATCAACATCACAAAGAATTCTTACAAGATTTTCATTTTATAAATATAAAATTCCCTTCACTCTGTGGAGTAACTGCATATAAGAAATGTCAGGAAAAAGTTCAGTTGACAGAGATGCTAACCTTCAGAATGATGTCACATTTTGGCCAAAGCCTATGTTTGCAGTTTGGGAAAACATTCAGTATACATAGGTATTGTTAAATAAGTGAAAGTAATCACCATGAAGAGAAATTGTAGATATGTAAGCAATGATTTTGAAAGTACTTTGAAAATTACATATGGAAATGAGACCTTTAGAAAAAATATAATTTTTATGTCAATATATGTTCATAGATTTCCCAGAAATCACACTTAAAGATAGAGATACCTTGAAATGTATTCATTTTGTGTTTCAATAAGCCACACCATTTTAAGAAAAAAAAATACTAGTCAATATCACATGCAGAGAAACCTACCGGTTGTACAAGGAGCAAGATTTTTTCTCCTCTGATTAAAAAAAGAGATTCACAAAGAACATTTCTCCTCCTCTTAAATGTATGTAGTTATGACTTTATAAGATTCCTGAAACTTGTACAGCTATCTATGTTCTTAAGCATGAGATTCACCAACACAAGTGGTAGAATGGAAAAGTGAAAACCCCTTCTTCTTAGTCACCTTTTCATCATTGTAACCAAATACTTGAGAAAAACTACTTAAAGGAGGAAAGATTTATTTTAGCACATGGTTTCTGAGGTTTTGGTGCATGGTCAGCTAGCTTCAAGAGAGAAACATCATGGCTGAATGGTGTGGTAAAGGAAAGTTTCTCACTTCATGGCAGCCAGCAATCAGAGAGGGATGGAAAGAGCCAGATACAGAAGAGCCAGGGATAAGAGCATACTTCTCCAAGTCATGCCTCCGGTGACCTTCTTCCAACCAGTCCTGCCTGATAGCAGTATATTTGGTTATAAATTCAGTGGTTTAATCCATTGATGGGTATAATGCTCCCATGATCCAATCACCCTCTAAAAGCTCAACTGTGAACACACAATCCTTTGGGGAACATTATTGATCCAAAACACAACACCTCTAGTTCTTGTAGACATCACTGTGCTGCTGAACAAGTCTCCCTCCAGAGTCTCTACCATGCTAAACAATATATCCTTTAGAATTTAGGTGACTTTTGGTCAGCATTCTGTTATCTGTAGCAGAAATCAACAAATTGTCAAAGTGTTCCACAGACCCAAGTTCAAGTCCCAGCTTTGTGCGTATATGTGAGAATATGGTCAAGTTATCAAAAAGCATAATTTTCTCATTTTCTTCTGCATAATTGGCACAATAACTTTATTCCTCCTCTTAGATTGGTGCAAGAATTCAACAAATTCATGTAGAGTAATACTTGATAATAGGTCTTCAGGAAACTTTAGCAAAAATAATTTTAAACATTTCCCCAATTCACATCTAGAAAACCCTACTTAATCCTCCTAACACAGCTCCTTGTGAATGATTTTGATTAAAATCTCCCTCATCTCTAATATTTAATTCTGCTTCTCTGGCAGAATTAAAGATGCTATCCTTCTTCATCTTCATTCTCTGTGTGTCTTCCCTGAAGCCATGGGTACAGCAAGAGAATGGTCACTCCATTCCACAGACTCACACATCAAAGGAAATATGAAAGGGCTCATGCAACCCAGTCACAAATTTGTGGTTTGGCTTGAAAATGTGAGTCCTGAGCAGCCTTTTAAATTTGGGGAGGGGTAGGGGAACTGGAACTTTTAATTTTCTTGTGGAATAACTCTTTTTGACACAACACCTCAAACTCTCTTCTTTTGACTGCCTCTAAATTCTTTCTATAACAAACTATTGTTTTTATTGTTTTCTGTAAGTCAGTGTCTCTCACATTATTAGGTATTGATTCTTTGTGATTTTTCATATTCCCCAATAATATACAAAACCAGCCTTGTTTCCTCTTTAGGTTCATTCTGGGCCTTTGACTTCTAATAGCTGTGTTTGTTGTCCTTTTCTTCCTCAAGTTGTTAACTTCAACTTTTCTTTCCTAGAGGACAGAATCCCAGTCCTCTCCTCTTCATACTTATTTTGTATTATCATATTTAACTGTAAGTTGGTACTGAAATATCCAAAACTTGAAACCTGAATCTCTCCTTTGAGCTCTTACTTTGGCAATTTGTCTGGGAATCTAGGCAAAGCCAGGCTAAACAGATAAAACCAGCATCTTCATTTCTTAAGTCTAAAAAGCGTATTTATCACTATGGATCACAAGAAAAGTCAACAATTTTTCAAAAGCAAATAAAGGGTGATAACTGGACATTTGTCTTTTTTCCCCTTGGTTTCCCAGCAGAAATACTGTGTGTAGAAACCTGGTAGTGTAGGTTTGGGATGGAACAGCTGCCGACAGCCAGATACTTGATCTCACTAGTGCCTGTCCTTTAAGGGAATAGCCATGCCTACAGCATAAAACTACAGCACTGTCATGCAGAAGTAGGGCCTGCTTAGAATTGTCTTTGGTGACTGTGATAGCAGAATTTAGTGTTCCAGCCTGTCAGTGGTGACACTTACGAACAAAGTTGTGCCACTGGACAAAAGATTCCTTTCCCAGACCTTGCCCCAAGTCATTTTGTTAATCTAAGAGTTACTGGTACCCTCCCACTGATTTTCTTTTGGCTTAAATTAACCAATTCTATTTCTATTGTTTGCAACAAATAGAACTAGCTAACTGTCACTTATTCTGAAAACTCAGCCATGGGTCATTCCCTCTAGGAAGTCTTCTCTGTTTTTCATTGACTGGGTCAGGTACTTCTTCTACAGGATGCATCCATAACTGATGTATCCTACACATCAGTCCTAAAAGTATTGGACCCTTTATTACATACAAGTACTAGTTTGTGAACATTGTGAATTCAAGGCAATGTCCATTTTATGTATTTCTCTCCTAACAACTTCTAACACAGTACCTGGAATGTGTAAGTATTTTTATCAATATTCGTTGAGTGAATGTGGCATGAGAGGTCTCAGCAGAGAAAACCAGAGACAAATTTTCCTGGAGAGAGAATGTTCAGAGTAAAACATGGGCCAGCAGAAAAACTTCACCAGTGTCAAAATATCCTGGCCTCTTCCAGAAGTTGATTGCAAAAATCCAGATCATCAAAATTATCAAGATAATTTAATTATAAGGTAGGGCAGAAAAAACTTCTAATTAAATTAAAAGAAAGGGGTTGCATAGAAGAGATATGAAATGAAATTTTATGAGCATGTTCAACCTCAAAACAAAACAAAAGAGAAAACTATCTCAATATAATCATAACTATAACTTTTCACTTTGAATAGATACTGGTAACTTTGAGCTCAGGGCAGGTGTGTGTGTGTGTGTGTGTGTGTGTGTGTGTGTAGCTTTGTGTTTGTACGTACTGCATGGAAATTTTGTGATTAATCATTTTGTAGACAATCAGAATTCCATGCACACTGGTATTTCTTTCTAAGCTCTCCTCACAAAAGTCTCACACTCATAGAAATAATATTGGCTCTTTTTTCGACATAACATTTTGATTACTCTGGCTCCAGCAAGTCTGGGTATGTTCTGTCTCTGCATGCTTTTTTGAGGAAAAAAGCATTTTGATCATGACAGACCAATATATGCACCTGAAACATTGTTTGAATAATCTAAGTGTTAGGATACATGCCAAGAGGAATGGTATAGGACATAGAAATCAAGACATGACAGGGTAAAATGAGGTAGAATTACTAGGAACGTTCTCATGGGTGGGAGACTAGATCATCAATGCCTTTGGGTAGAAATTTCAGTGAAATGGAGAACAATTTTTCCTGATGCTGTGGATTAATTAGAGAAGTGAAGATCTGTTAAAAAGAGCAGCAATAGGGAACAGAATATCAGAGCAGAGATAACAAAAACCTGTGAAGGTACTGATTCTAAGGATGTTTGAATTAAACAGCTTTTTCAATGTATAGGTCTATGTATTAACTTATGTATGGATTCATGTAATCACCTATAAATAGGATACAGAATTGTCTCCTTGTCCCAAATAACTTCTGGTGCTACCTCTTTGCAATCACCCTAGGCTTTCTTTCCCTACCCTCTGGCAGCCACTGATTTGGTCAACATTATAGCTTTGTCTTTTAAAGACTATTACACTAATAGAATAACATAGTATGTAAAATTTTAACACTAGCTTCTTTCAATCAGAATGATGCCTTTAATTTTCACTCAATGGCATTTCAGTAGCTCATTCTTTTCATTGGCGAGTGGTACACCATTGTGTGAATGTACCTCAGCTTGGTTATTCATTTTGCTATTCAATATACAACAAAAATTTTCCCAGTTTTTTACAACTATGAATAAAGATATCAAAAACACTCACATACAGGTTCTTGTGTATACATATATTTCCCTTTTTTGTGAATGTATAGGAGTGGAATTTCAAGGGTAAAAGTGGGTGTTTAATTTTATAATAACTGCTAAACTATTTTCCAGAGTGTTTACACCATTTTGCATTCACAGCAGCAATACTCTAAAGTTTCAGTTACTATATATCCTTCAAATGTGCTTTCTAGCAAATCCTTTTCTGCTGGAGGACGTCATAGCCCAACCTGGCATTGTCTATGTGGAGTCACATCCACTGAGTACTAGTGGCCATGCAAAACCTCCAGGTCTTCTAGGATCTGCCACTGTTTCTGAAAAATGCTACACTTTTTCCTGATGTGACTTGTACTCCCAGGCTTTTGTCATGATTTCCTGAAAGTGTAAAACATAAAAATCTGTGATATGGTTGCAACAAAGTAAAGATGTTTTTCTCTTGTTTCCCTCTATCAGAATGATTATAGAGCAGCTTTTTCTTATACCATAAAGTTTTACAAAGACACTAGTTTCTTGTACCATAAATTTCTACAAAGAGACAAAATCAATTGCTTTCTTTTTTATGCTCTACTTGATTTGGTCCTAAGTTCAGTGGAAGTTAGGTTGGGAGAGAATTTCGATTGATAAGACACCAAACTCTGTTTCCATTTAAACTCTAGTCAGATGTACCAGAAGTGTGCTTTACTAATCTCTTGGGCAATTCTCAAACAAATCGAGTTGGTAACTCAGCTTAACTGTCACAGTCCTATTACTTTTTCTCTAAGCATGTGTTTTCTTCTTGACTCTGGATTCCCTTGCAAAATGATATAGATTGAGGTCACTTTACCACTTCAGACCAAAAGACTCCACAACATCCATGAAACTAAGTTCCTCGTAGAACCCTTCTATCAGTTTGCCAATCATTTTGGACTTCCACTTAGACTCTTGCCCCATTACAGTTTTATGTAGCATACTGTCCAAAGCATCTCAGGGAAGATGATGGTAAATCTACATGAAGAACGCTAAGGCTCAAACATATTAGGCAACTTGATCAAGGGATTCCTAGACCTAGGATTTACCTCCAGATCTTATAACTTCAAATACTATTTCTGTTTCCAACAAACCATAAATGAAGGCTTACACATCATTTTAAGGACTATGTGTCTACCTTTCTATCAATGCCAATAAAGTCAACCAATCTTCTAACCCTCTCTGCATGCTGATTATGGTAAAGATAGAACAGAATCTGAATACAAGTCTGGTTGATTACAGTGTCTGTGAGACCATGCAAAGAAAAGAACAGAGACACTGTAATCTCATTGTCTTACCATCTATGAGAGCATAAGGCATTGTCCATGAGGAACAGAGACATTGTAGCCACAAGCCTTGTTTGAATTCTATCTCTTGTCACCTACTTTAAGATGTGTCTTAATCTCTTCAAGTTTCAGCTTACCTTGTACCAAGTGAAAGTAATAGGAACTACCCTTAGGCTTGTTGCAAACAGGAAAGGAGTCTGAATGTAGGTTTTAGTCCTTTTCCTAAGAGGTAACATTTCCTCAGTAAATGGTAATTGTTTTTATTGATGTATTTTTTAATTAGTGTGATATTTTGAATATATTAGATGATATGTTATTATATATTTGAGCATATTACATAAATCATCTTCAACATGACCTCTTTTTAATAATCAAGAAATATTATCAAAGATAATAAGTTTCCACAGTTCATGTGGTCTCCACCATTTCCAGTTAGATTAATTGTGAAAACAGCTGTAGAGCAGGTTCAGGAAATGAGATGTAAAGAATATTGCCTTAAAGAAGCGAATTAAAGTTAAGGTAGAATTTATGCTATTCAGAGGGTATTAAAATGGTACAGGATTAAATTTCAGTGATTTTGCTCTAAAGAAATGCATAAAGCCAAAAGTTAATTAGAGATACAATTTCAGGAGGTCGTTTTTTAATTTCATAATTAGTATTTTCAGTCTGTTTATTGCTGAGAAGTAAAGTGAAACCTTTGACCTTTGTTCTTAAATCAGTTATTTATTCTATTTTGGTAAAACCTATAGACAAAGACTTCTCCCAAGGCACACTTTCTTTTTCTTCTCTATTTTTTCAAATAAAAAACAGATTGTGAAACAATAGTCATTTTTCTCAATAGTTTGCAGAGTGTCACTAAGTTTGGTGAATTAAAAAAAACTAATTTATTACACCAAAAGACAAGTTGCCAATACCCTTCAATCCATTTTTCAGAATGCTCATAACAATGAAATAAAATGAAAAATATTTTCTCTTCAAATTCTTGTTCCTTGAATTTTTCTAGGTAATATATAAGAATTTCATGAAAAATTTAGAAAATTCAATCTTCATCATAAATGGGTTAATCCCACTCAGAATACTTCTCACTTCAAACACACTTATTCCACTGTTGTTGTTCGTTCTTTCTTTCTTTCTTTCCTTGTTTTTTTGAGACTTAGGGTCTCACTATGTATTTTAGGCTGGCCTTGAACTCACTATGAAGCCCAAGCTGGCCTCAAACTCATGGCAATCCCTCTGCCTCCCAAGTGCTGGGATTCTAGACCTGTGCTACCATGACTGGCTTTTGACATTTTCTGAAACAATTTTAGACATTCCCTTTTGTGAACGCCCTTAGTTGTGCTGTCCTGGATACTTCAGTGTCTTGAATAAATTCAAAACATTTACCTTCCATGGCATGTTGTCTTTGGGAAAGATCCAGAAGTTGTATTGCTTCAGATCCAGTGAATAAAGTACATAAGGACACACCATAATGATTTCAGTTGACAGAAGTTATCATAAACATTTGATCAAATAAAAAGTTATTACAGTTAAACACACATTGCCATTAATACCACTCAAAGTAAAACACCTCACTTTGACTACACTTATCCCGTTATTCTTGGCTATGTACTTATAATAATTTTTTAATTTAATCATTCCTCGTATTTTCCTATCACCCTTTACAGTGACCAGAATCATCATAGGAAGATAATAATAGAAAACAAAATGACATAAATTGATCAGACACTTATTCTGTGTTGAGTGTAAGGTGAATTTAGATAAATATAATACTGAGCATTAATTTGCTACTTCAGTTAAGATTAAAACATAAAACAGTAATAAAGTGGTAGCTTTGCACAATGGCAGTATTATAGCCAATGAGGTTTATCTGAGATGTGATTATTGCTAATTGAAACAAAGTGGTTTCCTAATTAGACACTGCTGGTGATTACAAAAATGTAACAGAATGGTGGCATCTGATCTCCACCAAGATAATTTGAAGAGACAGAACAATTACCTAGTGGTCTATGATGAAACACTAATGATGTGTTACTAAAGGGAGAAGATCTAAATCCAGAATAAGTATCTGTTAGAATCATAGAAAGAAATCTGAGAAAGAAAAGTTGGTTGCATTGGTATGGATTGAGAAAGAATGACCAAGTGGATAACAAATACATTTCCAGGAAGGACATGTTGTCATATTTACTTCTATACTTCTCATGTATAGAGTTACACTTCCTCTGTGTAGATGTTTGCTCCAGGTACTTAAGAATCTATACAAATATACATATACAATAATCACAAATATAATATTACATAAATAAGTTAAAGATAGATAGCCACATCAGTGATACTATGAGAGATAGAGTTCTGCTTAGGACGTATTAAGACAGAAGTAGTGATAAAATATATATTCCCAGGAGCCTGTGTATGATACAAGAATGAAACTAACAAAAACTAAGAAAAATGGTTCATTCTAATAAATACGATGGTAATAAATACAATAGATAGACACATGACAGCCAGCACCAGACACTCATGGAGCTTATAAGAACAAAGACTATATCAGACATTTATGAAGAGTCATCATTATCTAAAAACTACAGGAAGGAGAATGTTTAGGAAGCCTTCTCTGGACACTTCAAAGACATATCAGCTGAGACCTGAATGTCCTGAAGAACACAGTCAAATAAGTAAGGATCTGGACAAGTCACAATCATGTGACAGCCAGAAAGAAGAGCTAATACAATGACCCTAAGAGGTAACAAATGTAGCAAAGTCTCAAAAGGTAACAAGTGTAGCATGGTGATAGACTAGAAAGTCAATGTGAATTGAAGGCAGTGAGGAAGGAGTATTATAAAATGGAAATGAAGATGCAGAAAGGCTATATTTGTACTTTTGTGCTGCTGTAACAGTATCACAGACTGGGTAATTTACAGTGAACAGAAGTTTATTTTTCACAATTCTGGAGGCCAGGAAGTCTGAAATCAAGGATCAAGTGGTCAGTACTTGGGAAGCTCTCGCCACATTTTCCTTGGTAGTGGAAGGAATGAAAGAACTATCTTCTTAAAGATTCCAAGAGAAAGTAAGAAAAATGTTATGCTAAGTTAAGCAATACCAGTAATCTAAGATTCTAGTATATAAATAATTTAAATAAATAAATAAATGCAGATGATTTAATAATCATTTACTTATTTTTACATTACTAGTATTTCTCTTTCCTCATACAATACTACATGCCATCTATTGCCCTGCATTCCCAGTATGTTTATTATTCTTAATATAGACAGATCTTACTCTGGATATTGTTGTAAACCTAGGCTATTCTTGACCTGATTTGCATGCTTAAAGTTATTAGATATGGGGAATATTATTAGAAATCACATGAGATTGATAAAGGGATCCTGAATAGTAGGGCTTGAACAGTATAGAAAAGGAATGAAAGAGCTATCTTCTTAACGATTCCAAAAGAAAGCAAGAAAAATGTTATGCTAAGTTAAGCCATACCAGTAACCTAAGATTCTAGCATATAAATAACTTAAAAAGCTTAAAAATCAATAAAACATCCTAAAAATACAAGCAGATGCAAAATCTGAGTTATTCTAAAGGCTTGGATTTAGATTCTTTTTTTAATCCCACTAGGGACAAACAAAATCCAGAAACATTCACAATTCTATCTATGGCTACTTAGAAGTTCCACCCAACAAATCTAAAAATAAAGTGCTAACAAAAGACAACCATTAACCCCATGAAGTTCAAAGATTCAGGTTCCAAATGAAGTGACCACCAAAGTCACCGAAGACTGACCAAAAGCCTTAGCCCTCCAAAGAAACTATTCTTGCCTATGGAGTCCTTCTGCATAATTTGCATTCACTGCTGGTTCATGCCCCTTTTGAGGGCCTTCCCATGATTAGACAGGAAAGATCCTACTCCTTCCTCTTTAGAGATGCGGCTTCATGTGCAAAAGACATTGTACAATGGCTTTCCTTCACCCTGAACTCAATAATCTCAATGGTTCATGGGAAGATGAGCCTAACAATAAACTCAGGTTTTATAGTCACTGCTTTAATTTTTGATAAAACTGTGATCAAAGACCTGAGAAAGAAGGAAAGATTTATTTGACTTTGCAGTTTCAGAAATTTCAGTCTGTGGTCACTGGTTCCATTGCCTTAAGTCTGTGGCGATGGGCATGATAGAGGAAAGCTGTCCACCATGCGAAAACCTGAAGTAAAGTGAAAGAGAACAAGCCAGAAAGAAAGGCATAAAGGACCAGATGTAGTCCCAAGGTCTGTCTCCACAACCTATTCCTTTCACCTAGACCCCACCTAAGTTTCTATTACCTTTCAATAATGCTACCAAATTATGCTTTCATTAATGAATTAGTCCACTGACAAAGTTAGAACTTTCACAACCACCTTCCAAAAACCCCACCTGTGAACACATGAAACCTCTGGGAGCCGTATTAGATCTAAACCATAACAGTTCCATCTCTGAAATTAGATGGTGCGTTTGACGCCATATGTCTATCCTATCACGCTCAAATTTCACTCAGCTCTTGTGTGGTTTAACCTTCCTCATGTTTCCACTCCAGGAGTAGTTTGTTCCCACATAAAAAGAACAGCATTGTCAGAAAGTTTAGCCTAATAATTAGCTTGACTGTATCGCTCTAAAAGCACTAAGTCCTTGTCCTTCATAGACATTCAAAACTTTAAAACATTTGTGCCTAATTATGCACATCCTTCCTGAAATATGGCTTAGTGAGGCAGAGTTGAATCTCTCATTATTCAAGTGATTGTTGTTTTTCTATATATTCTTCAATATCCTGAGGAACTCCAATCCTAATGTCTGAACCTGTTGATACAGTGCCTCATTAAGGCTTCTATTGCTTTTGTAGCACTTATAAATGCCCTTTTGGTATATCAAATGTTGATTTCCAATCTAATATAATCCACAAATGATTTCTGTAATCCAAATTTCTTCCTGGATACCAGAATGAATGGGAAATCTGTTCAACTCTTGTGCTTTAGAAAATAAACTTCTAATATAAAAATCTTCCATTTTTTTGATTCTGTTGTGTTGATTTTTTTTCAGTGAGGCTTATATCTATTTGTATACATAGCTTTGAGATTCTCCTGAAGCCCTTCCTTCCATAATGCAATTGGTGCACTTTAGCTCTTTATTCTAATTTCAGGCTGTCCATATATAAGTTGAAGTTCATCTTTCTTAAAGATGATTGGGACAGACATGCAACAGAATATATCAATTTGCCAGTATTATTGGGATTCTACTAAATGACTTTTCTGCTTAAAATTCACCTTTTATTGCTTAGAGAGCATCCAAATGATTGGTAACATGCTTCACTGTGACCTCAGTTTTGATTTGTTTGGGAGATGTTCCCACACTGTGTGATGCCATAGGATCACTTACTTAAAAATTATAGCCAGAGATGGCACATATGGATTTGAATTCTGTCACAGTGACTCTAATCGTTAGCTTAGACCCCAGTTTGTTCCTCTTGGAATTTGCCATGTTCCAAGTATTCTGACAAAAAACCTAAAAACAAAGAGAAAACATTGACTATGGCCTTTTGCTTTTACCCGTAGATATATTTCAAAAGTGTAAGTCGAAGAATAGCTACCAAGCCAACTATGGAATGCAATCTAAACACTTCAAGGAAAATAAAATCTGAGTCTGACCAGCTTGTTATTTGAGATGGTAAGAACCCATACCATGCCAAAAGTGAGGCTCTCACTAACTCTTACCACATACCTGACATCAGAATAAGTCACTCAGAAAGAGTTTAGCCAACACCATGACTTTCTCTAAACATTTTCCCCAAGTGTCCTTTAGTGGAAGTTTAAATTTCACATCTTCAGGCTAAAATGAAATTCCTTAAATCTTTCCTTGCATGACTTGTTTTGAAACAGAGTAAGCTTTCTCCTTGATTGACCAAAATAATTATGCCTGTGTGCTGTTTCCAAGATTTAAATTGGGAATAAATCTTAGCAGGATAAAAAGTCTGGCACTGTTCTTTGCTGGGTATAAAGAAGTGGTGGTGGTAAGGAACATGCTCGTAGAAGATTTTAAAGAGAATTCAATATTTTACAGAACTGTGTGCAGTACCTGGCACTGAATACTTCTACTGTCACCCACTCAAATCACAAAAGTCTAAAACTTCCTATGCCTTGGTCCTCAGAGACATTTCATTGCTTTTAGGCTCCCAATGACCCCTCTTATTGTCATGTTTTTCCTATATTTCCTTCCAAGATTCTTTTTTTATGGTGCTTACTTTAAAATATGCTAACTTATTAATGTATTTAGAATTTGTTTTGTCCTTTGATATAAAGTAAAAATCTAACTTTTTTCTTGAAACAGTAAACTTCAATTCATCCCACCTCTATTTAATGGGATTTTTACTTTATCTATATCAAAGTTTTAAAAAATCAGTATTTGGATAATCATGAAACCTAATAACCATACCAATCAAAGCCATTACTAATAAAACAAACTAAACAAACTAAACTTTATTAGTATAAAGATGGTTGAAAGAATAATTGTTAAATTCTTGGAAAATTCTTTAAAATAGGCAGGTCCTGCTCATCCTTCTCTCTCTATTAGATAAATATACTTCTCATCCTCTATCCATATCTCTACAACTCCAGACCTTCACCTCAGCTTTCCATGACAGAAAATCCTCCTCGGACCTTCATTTTCATGCCTTAACTCTTAGAGTCCCTAAAAGTTCTCAGAGGAGACTATTTATTTCATATTGTTCTAACTTTCCAGTGATGTAAAAGAAACAGACAGCTTTGGAGTGGACAAGCCTGGATTCAGACCCTGATTCCCTTGGATGATGTATATCAGCATTCCAGATCTTACTTTCCACGTCTCTCCATTGGGTTCTACTACTACTCATGTGAATGCACTGCTCAATAACAGAAAACCATAATTTTTTGTTGCTGTCATGAGGTTTTGTGTGACCACAGGCAGCATACTCCTGAGACAAATTGTCAACAGAATTAAAAGATAAATGTACATTTCTCAGAAATTCTGAACTTAGATGCAGTTTGGACTTAGTCATCTTTGGAGAGAAGATGAATATATGTTTCTGGGATATTTACATTATGTTAGGCTAAAGCATTCTTGAAGGTTTAGGTATAGAAATAAGTGCATGAATATTTGAATAGCCAAAAGCATGGAGCACATATACATTTATTGTATTTTCATGTAGCAACTACCCCACATCCTGTTCCTGACAGTACTGTATCCCAGCTTGATGGATGAAGATGTAAAGAATTCAAACTAGGTTGATTTATAGACTATAAAACTTGAATCTTGAATACATTAATAAATGTGAAAATTTCTGAAAATTATACATCCAGAGTCCAGGAAGTTATCCACCTCTATTTCTTAAATTACTGAAGCTATCTTAGTTTCTGTTCTTAAGGCCAAATCTGAGACCTTCCTTCTAATTCGTGGACTGCACCACCTTTTCCTATGAGTGCCTGCTCCCGAATTAGCCAGAATCAGTTTCTATTACTTGCAACCAAATAAACTGAACTAACTGAACTGACAGAATCCTCATATTATTGAAGTAGAAGCCAAAGCTTCAAAAACGAAGTAACTCAAGGTTTCATAGTGGTCTAAACAGAATATGAATTCAGATAGCTTTACTTCTGCAAAACTAGCCTCCTCTGCAGATGGCTCTTGCCACCCATCCCACTATTTACCTCTTAAGATCCCCATCCTTCAAGGTTTAGGAAAACAGTTGCATCAACAACAAGTAAAGAAGATAATGATCCTCATTAGGGAATTCTCCCTTAAACAGCTTTCTCTCTGGTGCATATTTTCTTGTAGATATGGACAAATCCCCATGCTCTGAGTCTGAGGAGTCGTTTAATGTTCAGTCACAGATTTCTGCCCCTCTGATTTACACCTGGTCCTCAAGCCTGAAAGTGAAAGTCAGAAAGCCAAGCACACTCATCAATGGTACACTTGCACACTTGTTAACTTCACTGCTACACCTACCAATGACAAGGAGAGAGAAAGGAAGAGAGAGAGAGAGAGTCCTTTGTGAGCCAATTTCTACATAGTGCACCTAAGGTAATCCCTTCTCTTTCATTTAACAGTTACCTAGCACATGACTTGTCCACCCCTTTGATGTTTACCTCCGTACCTTCTTAAGGATACTGCTCCAACTCTTTTTGATATTGCCTCTCTACTGGGTCCTTTTCTGAAGTTCAAGTACTGTATCTTCTATTGTTAAAAGTAAAAGCAAGTCTCCCTGCCTAAAATTTTCCTTCAGCTTTTGGCATTTCTTTTTCATCCCTTCACAACATTTTCTAAACTTTGGGCTCTTAATCTATCTGAAACTGATTTGTATGAGTGGTTTGAGGGAGGACTCCAATTTCATTTTTCTCCCATAACATTTTTCTCCATATATTAGTATTTTTTTTCCCAGAAATTTTTCATGTTACTGATTTAAAATTTTCATATGTACATACTCTGCATTGTGAGCATTCTATTTTGTTATATCAGTCAACAATTTGTCCTTATACTGTACTTCTTAACTTTAAAATAATTCTAAAATCTTGAACTGCAAGACTTTTTTTCTTTCTTCTTTTTCAGAAATGAATTGGCTATTTGTTGCTTTCTCTCATTCTATGTAAATTTGAGAATCAATTTGCAAAAAATATGTGGAGAATATTTTACTTTTGATAATACTAGATAATTTTTATATAATAACAATTATTAAACATTTAAGTTATTTCATTGAGAACATTCTGACAGTTTAAATTTTTGCCACAATTTTAATTCCTTAGAATAATTTTTCTAAGTGCCAAAATGTTTAGTAAAGTGTTTTGCTTCTCTACTATCATATTATGAAAAAATGTAAATGCACATAAAAGATTGAATTAATAATAAAATAAAGTGCAGGTGTTGAAGATTTAGGTGGAACTGTTGTTCACATGAATAAGAAGCATTTTTTACTTTTGGTACCAGGAATTGAACTCATGACCTCACGCTTGCCAGGCAGGCACTGTGCCACTGAGCTACATCCCCTTTGTTAACATTTTGCCCTTTCAGAGTTAAGTTGCAGACAAAATGACATTCCGAAAAGTAAAGATCATCCCACATCTCTTTCTTAAAAAAGACATTTTCCTATGTAATCACAACATTACCATTCCCCTAAAGAAAAATTAAATGTAAACCACTCATATAACATAATATCAGCATGCATTTAAATATCTCCCAGTTTTCTACAAAGTATCTTTCTTAGCTATTTTTTCCTTTAAAACATCCCAATTAAAGTTAACTATCATATCTGGCTGTTACCTCTTTTTAGTGTCTGTTAATTGAGAATGGCCTCAATGTCTTTTTTCTTTTTAATAACATTGAATTTTTGAAGAGACTGAGCCAGTCATCTCATAGAACTACAGCCGTCTCAATTTGCTTGACTGATTGTTTCCATCTGGATGTAATCAATCTTGTTTTTTTTCTCTCTTTTTTTCAGAAATAGAGACTTAACCCATGACCTCACACTGAGCTACATCATTAACTCTCTTTTTATTTTTAGTTTTCATTTTGAGACAGGGTCTTACTGATTTGCTTAGGCTTGGCTCAAACTTGTTATCTTCCTGCCTCAGCCTCCCAAAGTGCTGGGATAACAGGTGTGTGACACCCTACCCAAATATCTTGTTCCTTTTATCTCCTATCCTCCTATATCATTAAAAATATTGTTTAAAGAATCATAAACTGAGCCGGGTGTGGTGGCTCACACCTGTAAGCCCAGCACTCGGGAGGCTGAGACAGGAGGATCGTTGTGAGTTCGAGACCAGCTTGGACTACAAAGTGAGCTCAAGGTCAGCCTGAATGGCATAGTGAAACCCTGTCTCAAAAGCAGGGCTGGGGATCTAGCTCAGTGGTCTAAGCGCCTGCTCGGCAAGCGCAAGGTCATGAGTTCAGTTCCCGGTGCCGCAAAAAAAAAAAAAAATCATAAACTGAAAGTTAAATATGTTCAACAAGAATACTTTATATTGGGTGCTGTGCACTTCATATTGTATCATGGATTTCATATAGAGTCAGATTGTCTTCTTATTGATAATGCCGATTTTGAGCCCTTGATTGAGAGGCAAACATCAGGTCTTTCCATTGCAGTATTTTTTGTTTTCTAATCCTATGATTGGAAAATTGTTTCTCTCTGTGTGAATAATCATTCTTAGTTAACATTTCATCTAACAGTTTTAGTACATTTGATAACCATTATCACACTCAGTAATTTCACTATGGAATTGCAAAATACCAGGTTTTTTCCCAATTAAATCATTTCCTGTATGTATTTGTGAGCGTTTTTGCATAAAAGAAAAGTTTTCTATCATCAGTTAGAAAAACAGTATAGTTCTTCTTAAAGTTGGTTATTACTCATCATTTCTATTTATTAACCAACTTTCAGAATAGAATTTTTATACAATATCACCTCGAATGGAGATTTAACCTATGAAACCTTTAATCTGACACATCTTCATTAGTCTTTGAATGCTTATTTCTTCACCCGAGAAGTCCCAAGATAACCTTACTTCTTCCAAAACCAAAACCCAGAATAAATCATTTAAAATTTTAAAATAGGAAATTGTAGTGGCAAAAAAACCTGGGCACTACACAGCTTATTGTTACTAGGAAGATATTCTTTTGGGCACCTTAAGTGAACAAAGCTATGAAGTATACTGTCAGTGAAATTATAAGTCATAGACTTCTCTTTTTGTCCAATGTGGACTAACAGGGACCGTATTTACCCTCTAGCTTGAAGTACCCAAAAGAACATACTGGACAAAGTGAAACAATATTTGAAGACACTGGGTATGGAACTACCTAGAACAGTGTTCCCCACAAGGTAGGCAAAATAAGATGACTCCAAGTTTATTCCCCAGGGTACTGATGACAGACCCCAGGGTACTGATGAGGAAGTAGGAGCCAAAGGAGAGTCCAGTGCACTCCTTGCATCGAGGAGAATCTGAAAGTACAGAGATGGAAAGGTAGTGAACATTTTAAGTTTGGATTAGGTGGAAAGGGCCGCACTGAAGGGAAACTGTAATAGAGGTTTTGCTGCACGTGCATAACTGAGGGGCATGTATGTAAGATAATCGTGATGCTGGGGAAGATCGACCTACAGGATTAAAGATAGCAGTCTTGGTACACATAAAGAGCTAGAAATAGTGTATTTTCTTGCTATGCACACTGCAAATGTTGTATTCTGTGGGCCACTGGGTAGGTATTCAGAAAAAAAATTTTTTTTCTCAGTCCTTGAAAATAACTAACCCTAGACAAACACCACTTCAGTCCCATCCAACACATTGGAAAGAGCCCCAAATCTCAAACTGCTTGTGTGTAACTTTGTATTCCAGAGCAAATACTGGGGTTATTTGAAGGAATACAAAAATTTCTAGGAGCCAAAAATCGGAAATTCATAATATCTGAAATCCACCAGATATGCAAAAAGGAAAGAATACATAACCTCCAATAAGAAGAATCTTCACACAACTAAAAATGACCCATAATGGATACATATTAAAATGATCAATAAAGGATATGAAAATAGATATTATAAATGTGTTCCATACATTCAAAAAGTTAAATAGAGATATGAAAGATATAATGTAGAAAAAAATCAAAGTTCTAGAAATAGAAATGTTGTCTGAGATGAGAAACATACTGCCTAAAATTAGACATCACGGAAGCTTAGACATCATTAAAAACTACTGAGCTTGAAAACATAACAATAAAAATTTCCCAATATGAACTACAGGGGGAAAATGATTACAAAAACACAAAGAATTAAAAAAATACAAAGAATATCAGTGTACCTTGGTACAATATTAAGTGGCTTATATACGTATAATTAAAGTTTTAAAAGAAGACACAGAAAAAATGTTTGAATAAAATAATAAGTAAAGTGTTTCCAAATTTGATGAAGACTATAGACCCACAGATATTAGAATACAAATTTTAAAGGCCTAACACAGAGTCATGATGAAAGTTATACCAGTGCATATCATATTCCAACTGCTCAAAGCCCATGATGAAGAGAAAAATGTTAAAGCACCCAAAGAACAAAGATACAGTAAGAACAGCCATGGATTCCTGGTCAGAAACAGTGCAAGCAATGAGGTGGTGGGACAACATCGTTAAAGTATAGAAAGGGAAAAAAAGCCTGTCAAACTGGAGTTCTATATGTAATGAAATTCTTCCTTCAAAAGTGAAGGGAGAGAGAGAGAGAGAGAGAGAGTCCCAGACATACAAAAGCTGAAAGAATGCATCACTAGCAGATCTGTAGCAAGAAACGTGAAACGAGTACCTTCAGGCAGAAAGAGTGACACCAGATGGAAGCATGCGCCTCCATAAAGAAATGAAGAACAAAAAGAATGGTATCCATGGGTAAAGCTAGAAGAACGGCTTCCTTTTTAAATATCTTTAAAAGACAATTTTAATTTTAAATACAGTTTAATTTTAATCTTAAATACAATTTTAAAATGAAAATCATAATGTAGTATAGGATTTATAACATCTATAAAAGTGAACTGTTACACTAATATCAAGAGGAAAGGAAGAAAAGAATGCTATTTTGAAGTTGTGACAGTGTATCTGAATGCCATTTCAAGGTTGACTGTGATCAGTTAAAGGTGTGTTCTGTGAACTTGAAAGCAACTACTAAAAAGTAAATAATACTGCAAATAAGCCAACAAAGGAGATGAAATTATTTTAAAATTAAATTAACCCAAAAGAAGACACCAAAACAGAAAAAGAACAAAGAGGACAAGTTTAGGTGATTCAGTAAAAACTTTTAGCTTTACACCTTTTCTACTTTGATTTCACTGTCCAGGCTAACTCCCAAAATATCTTCCTCTCTTCCAAAGCCTGCTCTTGAATACACTTCAAGTCCTTTCCCCTTAACTCTCAAGTATCCAATGTTTGACACACCAGATTCTCTCCTTTCTTTTAGGGTGTCCCATTCAGAGCAGGTCACTCTTTTGGGTAGACCTTATGGAAGTCACTGTGTACCACCAGTGCAAAGGTGCCATTACGTTGTCTTTGCTTCTGCCCGGTCCCTCTTATGACTTGTCCCCCCAAAGCCTCATGTGCCCATAGGTGGGGCTTTTCAGAGGTGGCTGGCTCTAGGATGGATGGATTAAGGATGTGGGTCATGGGATGATGCCCCACCCTGGTTGTGGGCAGAATTATCAATAGGCTTATAGCCTGGATGGACTATAAGGGGGAAATTTGATTGGTTTTATTCCATTTGCTTTGTTTGATTTTATTATGTGTGGTGGTATAAGCAGCTACTTTGAAGATAACATGGTGCATTCTGGTAGCCACTGTTGTATTCTTATTGTCTTGCTTTGAAGTCCTGTATTGCTTTCATTGTTTAGTTTTGATTGGTTTTATTCTGTTCTATTTGATTTTATTATATCTGAGGGTATGGGCGGTTATTTTGAAGATAACGAGAGGCATTATGGTAGCCATTATTGATTCCCTTTAATCTTGTTTTGAAGTCTTGTAACATGTTCATTGTTTTGTTTTGATTAACTATTCTGTTTTGTTTTGTTTGTTTTTATTATGTCTAATGATATAAACAGCTACTTTGAAGATAACAAGACACATTATGGTAACCACTGTGGTATTTCTTTTTCTTTTTTTTCACATAAATGCACATAAATTTTTATTCAGATAAAAACATATCTTCGATATCCTTATTTCATAAAGGGGTCCATAACCAAATCATTTTGAGATGCTCTGCATTGATAGGTATTTTTTTTTTATTTTAAAGAGAATAGAACAAATAAAACAAAACAGAACAAAACAAAGCAAAAGAAAACAGAATAGAGTCAAACATAATATAGTATTTCAAAACAGAACACTGCAAGCTATACAGGTTTTCAAAACATAACAACAGGAGATTAACAATGGTTACCCTAGTGTCTCTTGCTTTCTTCAAAATGGTTGTTCATACATTTATAGACAATAAACTCAAACAAGATAAAGTAATATAAAACCAGATAAAACAAAAGAGCATTACAGGCCTTCAAGTCGGACAACAAGAAACCAGCGATGGCTACCGTAGTGTCTCATTTTTCAAAAGAGCTGTTCCTATCTTCTCACATATTGCAATCAAATAGTAGGAAAGGGACTTAAACCAATCAAATCAAAGAATAAAAGCACCATTGGACTTCAGAACCTTTTCTCCATATTTATCGGGAATTTTGTATCTTATTGAGTCTTTCAGTATCTTACACTAGGGAGAAAATGCCGTGTTTACGCATGTGTGTTTGGTTTATTTCACTTATGAGTATGGTCTCAAGTCTCATCCATTTACCTATGAAAACCTCAAGGTGATCATTTTTTATAGTTGAATAGTACTCCATTGTATAAAAGTACCACATCTTTTTTATGCATTCCTTGATTGATGGGCATTTGGGTTGTTTCCAAGATTTGGCTATTACAAATTGTGCTGCTATAAACATGGGTGCACATATATCACTGTGGTAAGATGATTTCACTTCTTCTGGGAATATGCCCAGAAGCAGAATAGCTGGGTCAAATGGGATTTCCAATCCTAGCTTTTTGAGAAACCTCCAGACTGACCTCCACAACCACTGTGGTATTTCAACTGCCTTGTTTTGAAGTCTTGTATTGCTTTCATTGTTTTTCTTGGATTGGTTTTATTCTCTTCTGTTGTGTTTGATTTTATTGTGCCTGATGGTATGGGAAGTTATTATGAAAATAGCAAGAGGCAACATGGTAGCCATTGTTGATTTATTTTTAACTTGTTTTGAAATCTTGTATTGTGTTCATTGTTTTGTTTTGATTGACTGTATTCTGTTTTATTCTCTTCAAAACAAAAACAAAAATAAAAATAAAAATAAATAAATAAATAAAAAGAATATAAGGGGGAAAGAAGGAAAGCAGGCTTCCTACTTGCTGCTTGTTACCTCCTGCCTCCCTTGCCATGGACACTTTCTCCTTATCCATGCCACTGTGCCTTGCTGCCTCGTCTAGGAGCCAGTCAACTATGGACTAAAACTTCCATTCACTGTGAGCTAAAATAAATGTTTCCTCCTTCAATTTAGGATGTTCAGTTGTCAACAAGAAAAGTAAGAAAACTAAGACAGTCCTTTGCTGACTCTCAGTTTCATCGTGAGATATAGAGCTTACTATACTAATTCTGGGGGCTTATTTCTCCATTTGCATGCTAATTAAACTTTGTATCTTCTCTATTTCCTTATTATGTGATAGGTAAGGACTCTGGGTGATTTTCATTCTCTCTCTTTGCAAAAGTTTCATCATTCTTAGTAGAATGTGTAAACGGGATCATTAGCCACCTTACCTAAAGGAATTCTTCCTGCCTTCTGTACTTTTCATTCCTTCTCCAAAGATAAGTGAGGTGGCTTCCTCCTCTACTGCAGTTTTCTTACTAACATCATCAGCAATGTTCTTGTTGTGGATGTTAATAATGTCTCAGTCCCTACTCGGCTTGATGTTTCTGTACATTTAGGTATTTTCTGGCTACTCTGCACTTCTTGAAACATTTTCTTTTCTTAGATTCTTTAACACCTGATTTTCCTTGCCTGCTTCTTGATCTTTGTGGGCTCTTTTTTTCTTCTGTCTCAGAATCTTTCCCAAATCTTAACCTCTTCTTACTCTAAACATGTTCCCTTCTTTTCACAGCTTCACTTTTCATCTCCATACTAAAGACTTTCAAAATGCTTTCCTAATCAAAGATCTCTTGTCTAAACTTTGTCTACACACATACCTACCTATTGAACATCTCTATTCTTTGTTTCAAAGGTGCATTGAACTCATCATAGCCCTAACTAAATTCATCCCTAAGACATCACCTTCTTAATTGTACTGTTCCTCTCAAACACTTATACCAAAAGAATTTATCACCAGTAATCCAGGACTGAGACAAGATGAACATTTTTGTTCTTCTTACTCTTTCTTTTCAATCTCTGATGATCACCCCTCCTTGGTACCTGTTGACTCTATTCACTTACTAAAATTACTATGATTATTACCTTAGCTCAAGCCTTTATCATCTACCTGTATTATTCTCACAACCGTCTATCTTCCTGCCTACAGTAATTTTTTACATCCAGTCCATCGCTTGTATGGCAGTCAAAGTAAATTTTCTAAACATTAATTTAGTTATGTCTGTTAACTTCTTAAAATTCAATGACTCGGCATACCCCCAGGATAAAATCTAAACTCCTTAACATGGTTTACAAAGTCAGTAACTCAGCCACTCTCAGTAGAGTATCTACTGAGTGTAGATACAAGTCAGTTTTGTATCTTGCTACTTTTCCACCAGAGTGGAAGAGTCCAGTCATACTGAACTTTAGAGTCCAGTCATACTGAACTTTGCACAATGCTTTTATGAAGCTCTGGGATTTTATTCATATTGTCCCTTAATTTTCAGAGTTATCTTTCCATGAGCTTTTGGGTGTCGTGTTAGATCTTCCTTCCTCTGTAGTCCTCTCTGACCATATCTTCCCTTAAGAATGAGGTAGGCACATTTCCCTTTGGTTCTATGATACCTGGTACTTATCCCTTTCATAGTCCTTTTTATGTTGTAATTTTAATTTCTTGTTTACTGGCCCATGTTCTCTATTAGATGATGAACCATTTGAGAGAAGAAATATCTTCTTATCACAGTCACTTATTGCAGAACCTGGTCTATGAGTACTCAATAAATAGCAGTTAAATCAATAAATTCATTCATACAAATGCAAATGAATACTTATTCCCAGCAGTCAAGTTTACCTATTAATAACTCTCTTTGTAAATTTTTAAATGTGTAAACATTATTCTCAGGTTGGTATGATTGCAAGACTTTCAAAATGGTATCAGTAAAGTTCAAAGTTATCTTTATTATTTTAGACTGAAGGATTTTCAAGTTCCTTGAAGTAACAAGTGTATAGTGTTTCCAAATGAAAATGAAATTTTCCTAAGTTCTGTTTTATAGAAGATATAATCTGTTATGCTTATTGAGTAGTCACTGTGTGCTGATCAGTAGTCAGGGAGCTTCATATGTAATAAGTTGTTGATTTTTCACAACAAACCAATGAAATTGCTGCTATTCCATTTTACATATTGAAAACTGAGGTATAAGTAGGTTCTGTGGCTTTCCAAAGTTACACAGCTAGTAAATAACTGATTTATTCCAGGAAATCTAGTTGCAGAATGCTCTTAACAACTATGGGTGGGACTGCCAGAGAAGAGAACAAGAAGTCACCAAGAAGGAAGCTCTCCCAGTGCACCAATGCCATGCATGGGCTGCAGGGGGGAGAGCCAGACGCCAGTTCCTTTCCTGGCATGTGGCCTGGGAAACAAGAAAAGGCAAACACACCCCCCTCCCCACCACCATGGTAAGCAACTGGCTGATCCAGAGGAACACAGGCCATGATTATAGCTATTGAGGTAAAATACAATTTAATGCTTGTAGTGCTTAGTTTTTACTGACTTTGCAGGTCTAAAGCTGGTAGTCTGATCATCTATTTGGAGGATAACAATGGGCAATGCAGCATCTATAGGGGATCTCCTTCTGAAGGTGGTAGCCATTGTTAATTCTCTATTATCTTGTTTGGAAGTTCTGTATCATTTTCATTGCTTTGGTGGGTTGGGTTTTATTCTGTTTAGTTTTGTTTGATTTTATTATAACTGCCATTTCAAAGATAACAGGATACATTATGGTAGTCATTTTGGATTTACTATTGTTTTGAAGTCCTTTATTGCATTCATTGCTTCATTTTTACTGGTTCTATTCTGTTCTGTTTTGTTTGATTTTTACTATGTATGAAGGTGTCTGCAGCTATTTTGAAGACAACAAGAGGTGTTATAATAACTATTGTTGATTTCATATTGTTTTGAAGTCCTGTGTCACTTACACTGGTTTAGTTTTATTGACTTTGTTCTCTTTTATTTTTCTTGGTTTTATTCTGTTTAAAATAAAAATTAAAATAAAAAACAACTATGCCTCACTACCCTTTAGTTGCCTTGGTTTCAAAAACTTTGCATGTAACCAGGCGTGGTAGTGTATGCCTATAATCCCAGTGCTCAGGATGCTGAGACTGGAGAATTGTTTTGAGTTTGAGCCCAGCCTGGGTTACAAAGTGAGCACATGGCCAGCCTGAAATGCATAATGACACCCTGTCTCAAAAAGACAAAAAAAAAAAAAACTTTGGTTGTGAATGATTTTTTTAATCTAATTCTGAAACTTGATTATGTTTACATATGTAAATGTGAAATTTATTCCATTTCTATTCTGCAAAGTCAACTCAGAATTAGCTCTATTCTTTGAAAGTTAAAGCACAAATGTGCCTATTCTTATTATAGATAGATACTGCCTACATGTGTGTGCAAATTTTTTGTAAATTTGAGCACAGATGCATGTAGCACTTAATTTCCTTCTAAACTTTCAGGAGTTCCACAATTTGTAGGTTCCAGTGAAAAGTGAAAATGCAGGGCCCTTGCTTAAAAATTATTAAGACTTTCAGGGTGTTAGTGTTTATAGCAGCACAATTTGCAGTAGCTAAATCCTGGAAACAGCTCGAATGCCCATGAACCAAGGAATGAATGAAAAGAGGTGGTATTTTTCTACAGTGGAGTACTACCCACCCATAAAGAAGGATAAATTTGAGATGAACATGGGTATATGGGTGAGACTTGAGACCATACTCATTCGTGAAATAAATCAGACTCATATAAGCATCATATTGTCTCCCTGGCATAAGAAATTGAAAGAGTAAATAAGGTCTAAAATGTACAATACATATTGTGAAGTGGGAAGAAATTGTTAAAAATGAAAAAGGAACTAAGATGTGGGAAAGGAGAAAGGAAGGAAGAGAAAGAGAGGAAAAAAGCAAGCTATTCTATTAGTGTCTCTTAGTTCATAGAAAAGGAAGGTTTGTACTTATATCGATGGGAGAATTTTTTGTGCCCATATCTTGTATTATGTCCATATCTTGTAGTATGAGAATTTTTTATGCCCATATTTTGTATTAAAGATAACAATATACAATATATTAACTATTGTTATTCTCTTACCATCTTGTTATGAAATTTTGCTTTACCTTTTTTTCATAAAATAAAAAGAATTTCTGGGTGTTGACAATAGAACTTTAAACCAAGCATGAAACCCTTCTAAGCACAAGGCTCTGTGGCTTTCCTAGACACACACCCATACACCCTTCCCTGCTGAGGCACTTTCCTGAGAAGGCCCAGGCAGCCAGCCCTGTAGATGAAGCTCACTTGAGAACAGTATTGCTCAGGTTTATATATGTAAGACTAAGAATTTTATCCTCAACCTAAAAACAAAACTTGTTAATTATTTAAGACAGCAATCCTCACTGGCACAGTCCCACCACAAAGCTTTCTAATAGAAGGAGAAACCACCAAGTGTGAAGTATCTATGTGTTTTATCTGCCATAATATCTGCTTCTTTACAACCATATGCAATAGAAATAAATGTTATTTTGCAGAGGAATTTGAGGAAAAAAAGAGTTCTTATTTTACAAACTGAAAGATATTAAGTAACTTCTCTAAGACTTCTTAACTAGTACATTGAGGAGCTAGTAGTTAAACCCAGTTTTTCCACTGTACCATACCGCTTCTTTTGTAGGGTGTACAAAAAAACACAATCAGTCACAAGGTAATAAGTTGAATGGCAAGACATTCAGTTTTTGCTTTAAGCAAATAAAAGCTTACTCTTCTTTTCTCTGTGTTTCCAGTTAATCCCAGATTCTTCAATCATGGGCACAATTGTGGCTATACAGAAGACAATATGTGATTTTTTAAAAGAACAAGGCTATCTTCTGAGGCTTGGTGTGATCCCTACTGGGAATGCTGTCATGGTCATTCTCAAATATCAGGGGCAGATGCAGTCTATTAGGAATTACAAGGCCAGCTGTTGTTTTATATCATTAGACTTTTGCAACCAACTGGGAAAAATTTACTTCTGCCAAGAGGCGAGTCTCCATGCTCTGCAACAAATATCAATTCCAATTTGGTTGAAGTTGTGCAGGGTTACTTTTCTGTTTCTCATGGTTCCAGAAGTGATTCTCTGCACATTGGTTGGAGTTCGACCTGAAGTATGTCACATTTTCCATCCAGATTTCAGAAGATGGGCATTTACCCCTGTGAAAGAGAGTGAGGGCACACATTTTCCATGTAGACTGAAGAGCATGTGCATTTACTCGGGCCCTCTGCACTAAAACAGTGCATAAATTTGTATGGTTCTTTGACCTAGGAACAGTACATGATTTGCAGAACCAATCACCTTGCCTTGGACAAGGAAAAGAATTAAAACTTGTTATTCTCTCTTGTGAACAATTACATTGTCCAGTCAGGGTTATTAGCCATCCAGCAATTCACAAGTGACTCTCCTTGGCAAAACTTGACTTTGAGTCTGACAGCAATCTGGTGATTTCATAGCATTTTAGAATCATGAAGTGTTAGCATTTGAAGGGAATGTAGTAATCACATAATCTAAATACCTCATTTCACTGAAGAGGACCCTAATATTCAGAGATGTTTCAAGGTGGCTGAAGTCATAAAGCCAGCAGACAAGCTGATCCTGGAAACTGGAACTCCTCATCTAGTCTAGTTCCCTTTCCATTACTCCACAGCTGCCTCATTTTACTTAATTGACATGTCAAACTCCATTTACCTTCATTCTGCAAGCAGTTTCCAGGTCAGCAGGAAAGCCCTTTGAAATAGAAACACTTAAATGAATCAAGATTTAATGATCACTTATTTACCTTCTTTAAAAATATTCAAGAAAACAGTCAGCAGGGTGCCTTCTGCAGAGAGAGACTTGAAACTTCACTCATTTATTCAATCAGCAAAAGTGTATAGACCATAAAAAATAGGTGCTTCTGAGGATAGAATTAATTTCTTATTTTTACCAAGTCAAATAAAACATCATCCCTGACCTAAAGGAACTTACAGTCCAGTGGGATGGACATACAATTGATAGGTTTAGTAATAACATGAGAAGAAAGAAGAACTTTGGCAAAAGGCTTTGTTGTGTCTGTGGCATATGGACTCAAGTAATGTTATGGGTAGAATCATGTGACAGTCTGTTGTGAGGAATAGCACCGCAGCTGGAAGGAGCAACATGAACCAAGGCTCAGAAGAACGGAAGTTCATGCTCTATTCTGGAATATTGGAGGAGATGCTTTACAGCAAGCAAGCAAGCAAGACATGAAGGTAGAAGAGCAAAAAGTTGGAGACCTCAGAGCCTATCAAGGGATGTAATCAAGATGACAATGTGAATATTAAGGTAAGGGAATGAAGATGATTCAAGCTGTATGTTTGGGGATGGTACAAAAGTTTTACTGGAAAAGTCAGAGAATAAAGACACTTAGTGTACAATTACAAACTTGTCTCTACCAATGCCAAACAAGATAATCCCATTAGCTGTATTAGATCACATCACTTTATCTCATATGAAATATACACTCTTCAGCCCTTCAACATCCAAACTCAACCTATTCCAAACTAAACTAATTGTCTTTGATTTTTCTCAAACCTTTCATTTTATAGCTCTTCATGTCTCTGTTAATTGTGACTCCATCCTTTCACTTGATCAGGCTAAAACTTTCAAGTCACTTCTTGACTTCTCTTTTTTTTCTCACATCCTATATCCAGTCTCTCAGGAATTGTGTTCATCTCTAACTTTATAATCTTTCCAAATATAACCACCACCCATCACAGTCTGAGCCACTGTGGTTTCTAAGCTGGGTTATTGTAGTAGCCACCTAAAATGTCTCCCTATTTCTATTCTTACTCCTCAGTGATTACCTAGGGAGTTATCAAGTAGTGGATGTTTTAGGACCCCATGGAGGAACATTTGATAAGACTTAGAGATATTTTTGATTATCACAATTGAAAGAGGTGGTGCTAATGGCTTCTAGCAGCAGACATAGGAATGCTCAAAACAACCTACAATGCACAAGACATCACACAAAGCAAAGAATTACCTGATGCAAAATATTAATAGTGTTGTGGTTGAAAACCCCTCATCTGTCATAATCACACCTCCCAGACGGATCTTTTAAAAAAATTAAACTCAATTGGGCACTAACCTGTTAAAACCTCTTTGAAGGTTATCTATTTCACTCAGAGTAAGACCAAAGCTCATGCAATGGCTCAAGGCCCTGTATGATCTAGGTTCCCATTCTCTCTGGTATCTGCTCTTCAGACACACTATCTTGTCATTGGCACAAAATGCCTGGCACCCACAACTCTTAAAAAAGGAGAGGTTTGTTTCAGTTCACAGTTATAGTTCATGGCTGATTGGCTCCAAGGAAG
>RJWT010006243.1:0-29516 GCA_004365215.1 Cuniculus paca
TATCAAATGTTTAATGTCAAATATTGTCTTTTTTTTATTCCTAAAGACCCTACTTAATTTTTAAAGTACTTGCTCACTAACATCTCATGCATTTTCAATATCCATTTTATCTTTTTAAGCCTATTGACAATACATATTTCATATTGCCTGACTGATAATTCAATATCTGAAGTCTTTAGGATTCTGTCAACCTTTGTTTATGTCACCTCTTGTTTGGAGTGTCATATATTTTTGTATGTTTTGTTATATTTATGTGTGAAAAGATTTAGGGAATGACAGCCTAAAATGCATTAGCTTGGTGATCGGGAAAGTAGTCAAAGCAAAAAAGCCTCTTCGACTCTCCTTGGAAGCAGACCATAATGATAACTCCCTACACTTCTTCCACAGTGGATCATAAGGGCTTCATTACACAGACGTTCTCCCTATATCCTAATGAAAAGCATAAAGACAAGAAAATTCCGGACAAACAGATGTTCCTAAGCTCTTCCTAGTTTATTACTACTAAATCATATGTTTTTGTCCTCCAATCGTATTTCTGCATGATCACCCATAAAATTACACAAATCACTGCTTCTGTGTTTCTCATTTTCAAAGGTTCCCGTATCATACAAAATTTATATTCAATAAGTTTGTATGCTTGTCTCTTGCTAATCTGTCTTCTGTTCAGGAGTCTCAAAGTATGAACTTTGGAGTAAATGAAAAAGTGTTCTTTCTTACAACCTTCCCTGGAAGTTTGCGTATGGCAATTCTTTAAGGAATGGACTGAATGTGGAATTTTCCCAGAGGATTTTCCTTTGCTTCCGCTGATACTTTGCCATATTTATAACCAAGACACTTTAAGTTAAATTATTGGATTGAAGTTATGGAGAATATCCAGACACAAAATTCAGATATGAACTCATGAATTTAGTGTCCTCCGTTATTCCAACCAGCCCTGAGGTCTGAGGAAACATTACTGCAATCAGTGCTTCCTTTTTCCACACATAAGAGTCCAGGACAGATACAAGGTTTAATTATAGTTTCCTATACATTGAGGATGCAGTTTTTTGGGGCCTTAATTTTATTCAACAGATTTCCAATTAGTTTTCCTTCTCCTCCTTCTTCTGTCGGAATGAAAAATCCAAAGCTCAGGGTCATCTGTATTCAGCAAACACCTCATGATGAAAGCAGCTTCGCTGCTAGTTTATCTCTCCAGATTTGTTTTCACTTAGTTCTTTGCCTCTGAATAGGTTGTCAGGATTAGCAAATAAAAATACAGGATGTCCAACTGCATGTGAATTTCAGGTAAACAAATAATTTCCTAATACATGTATGTCCCGTGCACAACTTGGGACATAGTCATGCTAAAATGTTATTCCTTATTTGTTTGAAGTTCAAATTTGACTAGAATCCCTGGCAATAGTGCACTGACAAAAATACTTGTTTTCTTGCTAACTCATGGATGCATCTAAACAGCTTTTTAAAGATTATATTAACCAGTATTTTTAGATGGTTTCTACAAAACGGTCAATTCTTCTGTAGAGTTAGAACACTGCTGGAAGAGAACTCATTCTTTCCTTTTGCTATCACCTGCCCACCCTGTTAGATTTGGGGAGCCACTTGCCTCTGTAAAACTTAATCACTCACAATGTTTTGTTCTGTGTGTTACTGAACCAGACAAGGACCTGAATCATCACCTCATAATCCCCTTTTGTTAAGAAAAAGGAAACTGAGGTTCGAATAAGTAAAACAATAAGGCCACCTTTCCAGTTTGGTGGCAATCTGGAAACCAGAAATTCTGCCTCCTCACTCATTCAATATTCTTTGCACTCTGCTGTGTTGACTGAGAGGATCAAATGAGCTAAGCGATATCAAGGCACTAAGCAGAACATAAAGTATTGAAAGTACATAAAGCATTAGAATGAAAACGGCTAAAATATTTTTAAAGATTTTGATTACAGAATCTAACAAACTTGAGCAGCTTACAATATGAGATTTAGTATGGGATAATATTTAGAGAACAAGCTCATAGGAATGCAGTAACACACTTACACATTCTTCCCTTCCAAGAATGTTAAGCATAACAATGAAAATTATCTATGAATATTTAAAAGAAATAAATTATGATATTAAAATATCTGACCAGAAATGTATTGCAATAAACAAGAATTTTTACCTAGAATACAATACATTCTCCATAGCATATAAGACAAAAAAAAAAAAAAAGAACTTAATTAGCAAAAGCCCTCTCTTCTTTTTCCCTACCTCTTTTCTTACAAAGAAATGCTTTCAGAATGCTTAAGACTCTCACCATGCTACTTTCTTTGCTACAATCAGTGCATGATTGCCACTCAAATTGCTATACTGGTCCTTTTTCCTCTAGCTCTGCATAAAAAGAAGATGCAGATGAATAGATTTTCTGCGAGTTAATTTATTAGGCGTGCAAAGCAATTATCAGCAAGGTAAATCATGGAACATGAAGTACACTGTTACATGCTGGTTGTTGTATAATGTAGGTCCCTTGGCCACAGATGCAATTAAAGAGTTATATTTTATTCCTTTTAATTTTATCTCCTGGTCTATCCTTGGCTCAACCTAGACACGTTTGACTACATGTCAATATATGATCAATAGTTAGAAGTGTATAATGACCACCTCTAATGATTTCTATATTTTTGATGCTATGGGATAAATTTTCATGATACTAGAGCATAAATCTACAAAACGGGGTTTAGTGAATTTTGCAGTATGATTCTGTTCCTGGCCATCAAGTTGTCAGTTTCTTATGTGGCTGTAATCGGGAGAAATTATATTACTGTCATGTGACCAGAGACTGCAGCGAGGTGAATTAAGCAGTGCTTGCAAATGCCTGTCACATTAGTAGTATCTAAATCTTCTGTTTTTAATTTTAAAGGGCAGGCCCAAAGTAGTCATGTTTACTAGGCTTTCAGGACTCATAAATGAAAACCCTGACAACAAAAGCAAGCTTTCTCTCTCCACAGACCAGTGCAAATCTGAATAATACTAAAGTGATAGAAAGGCAGTACTTCAACAAAGAGAGTAGGGTGAATATCTCTATTCTACCACTCACTAGCCAAATATGATCTAGTTTCTTCACTTCCTTTTGCCTCAGTTTGCTTACTGACAACATGAGAGTAACCATTGCCTGGTGAAATTATTACTCGTGTATGAAAACTATCTTGCCTTAGGTTATAAACAGAAACTATTTTGACAGTGTTGGTTGTCCCTTGTTCACCAAGAATGACAAGTCAATAGCAATATTTAAAATTATCCCTCTGAGGCAGCACATCAGGAAATGCTTAGCAATAAGCTATTATATATTTCAGAATGCTTAAGACTTGCACCATGCAAAATGAAAGAGGACATGAGAAAAAGGAAGAGACTGAGATCCCATCAAGAATGTGATAAAATCATACAGAAAAAATGAGTGATCAGAATAGCAAGGTTAGGAAAAAAGATGGCTGGATAAAATGAGTCTGTGTTCTGTAACAACCAGCACCAGTCAGAGGAAAGATAGTGGCAGCTGAGAGACTGTCAGGGAATGCTGGGAGTTAATGCATATCCTATCTTCCCATCACTGTAACAAATACATGAGCTAATCAACTCGTAAGGCAAAGAGGTTTGCTTTGGCTGACACAGGCCTGTGGTGAGACAGCACATCATGGCAGTAGAGTGTGGCAGGGCAAAACCACTCACCTCATAGCTGGAAAACGAAAGAGAGAAAGGAAGAGACCAAAGTCCCACAGGCCACTTTGAGGACACCCAGTGACTCAAAGACCTCCCACGAGGTCCTAACTCAAAAGTTCTACCATCTCCCAATGGCTCCACCCTGAAGACAAGGACTCTAATACATGGGCAGGACATTCCAAATGCAAACCACAGCAGTAGGTAAGTATGGGATGGGCAGTGTGGGGAAATTAGGTAGGAAAAGGGGATTCCATTCAAAGTAACTAAAGAAGCAACAAGGTAAAGTAGTAATGTGACTATAATTCTGCTACATATATAGAGGAAAAATATCTTTTCCTCATCTCTATTACATTCATGGTTGAGAATCCTATGAGAAGACAGGTCAGCAAAGTAAAAACATGGAAATTTCTTTAAGTCTCATGTGACATGGAGTCTTCACATGGAAGTAAAGAATTGAAGAAATTGTTAAGTCTGGGACTTTTACGGTAGGTTTGATGAAGGATGAATAGTGGTGGAGAAATATGATAGGGTAGAAAGATTTAATCTAATGATGGCAAATGGAGACCCTTAGCAAGGCCTGTTCATTTAGAATCTTCTCTGTGATCCTTTGTTTTTAAAAACGAAGGTGCCCCTTTCCTCTAGGTAGATGAAGGACATCTCTCATATGAGAAGATCTTAGGAACTGTTTCAAGGGAAGTCAGAGAATCCTTTTGAGGTTTCATGGCCTGCTTCAGGGGACAAAAGTAGGAAAAGGTGAGAGAGACTTTCTTGATTTAGCATTTTGTTTTAATCAAATCCCTTCAGCTTAAAATATTTGAAGATCATGAGTTCTGAACCTCAACATAGTACACATATCTCTATCTCTATCTTGCCTATCTCTATCTCTACCTCTATCTCTACCTCTATCTCACCTATCTCTCTATCATCTCTATCTCTATGTCTTGTTAGGTTCCCATATCCTTTTATAAGGAAAGACTTCAAAAAATAAAGAGACAAACCAGAATGCAGTTGTCATAAAACAAGGGATGATGAAGATGGTGGGCTGAGTAGGTGATTGTGTCCATGATGCTAGCTCAGGGTGAAGGAAAGATCAACATTTGCTATATACACAAGCCAATGCCTTTCCTGTAGCTAAGGACTGTCCATAGTGATCATGCGGATGCCCTTCAGAGAAAGTTAAAATTAAGCTTCTCACATTTTAGCACCTCAGTGTGAATACATTTGCTTGTTTGTTTTTCCTAGAGCAGATGTCCAAAGGGGGTTGTCAGAGAGGTGGTAAGAGCTCTGAGCCCTAAATGGGCGGCAACCATCAGGAAAGCAGAGAAGGACCTTGAGGATGATAATCACACCAACAGCACCGTGATTAAAAAAACAAATGTGATAGAGGGAGATTTTGTTACCCTGGGAATTAAAAACTAATGTCTTAATATTAAATGAAGTAAGTAAACACGATGTTAGAAGAATATTCCTCCAAATTCACTCTTTCGCTTTTGGGAAGATTCAGTGTGTTTGTGCATGCCACTGCTCCTCTGCATGAACAAATTAGTTTCAATCTAGTTTCTATTGCACAAATGTCTCTTTTACATCATCCACCTTCCTTCACTTGTGATAACTCATCATTATTGATTCAGCTTATCTATGAAACGTGTTTTAACTTACATGAACAAATTGAACTGAGTCGTTAACATTACTATGGACTGTTACATTCTAAAATAAGGAGATAGAATTCAGACTCAGTGTTATAAGCATTCTGCATCATCTGCAACTATGCCCTCTCATACTAAATTGTGGGTTTTTTTTTTCAATAATTTAACACTGTTGTTATTTAAAATGTGATGTATTCCTGCTTTCTGTCCTTAAGTCCAGTGAAAGCTCAAGGAGGCTTCATTCACCTCAATCCCTTGCCATCCAGCTCTACTTTCTTCACTTAGGAAAATACTCATGTTTTCTTGGCTTAACTATAAGTGACCCATTATGAGTCAGATTGCTCACTCTTTTTAAGGATTGATAATTAAACATTGTAGGATACTTCTTTTCATAATGATTTTATAATCAATTAATAGGGAGGAGGAATGAGGGACTCTCAGGCCACTTTTAAGTGTACAGTAAGACATGATTGAATCAGATCCTCCAGCTTCAAAACTACCGCATACTTGAGTATGCTTCATGGTTGTAGCTGTTGAGTTTCTGCTCACCAACTTGTGGCATGAAATCGTATCTCATCTTCAAAATGAATTATTTTGAATACCCATGCTCCCCAACATGCTTGTACCTGAATTTATTCTTTTCCAAAATGCAGTTTTTTAAATAATTCCTAGGGACCTCAAGGAATTCATTCATCACCCTGACTGTCCTCTCTACTGTATGCTCTCGGTCTCCCAACACAGTTTCCACCACCTCATCTTCCTTCCACTGCAAGAACCATTGAACGATGGCATCTGCTCTTCCTGCTATCTCCACCTCTGAGGTGGAGGCTGAAATTACCCCCCTCATTTCTTTTCCTGTCACTGACTATTTCATACTCCATCCCTTTTCACATCTGCCACAGCATTCGCACCCTCATCACTTCATATATGCTGTCCCCTCTGTTGAATGACCTTTCTACCCTGCACACCCTTTGTCCATACAGACAAACATTTAACTCAGTTAAATTATCTCCTCCAAAACACTCTCTCTCTCTCTCTGAGTCCCAGAATTATCTCTACATCTTCCTTTTTCCAATACATAATACGCATCACACTGAATTGTTTCCTTTCATGTCTTTCTCCTTACTAGATAGACTTGGGCTCCTGATGGCACTGAATGGCATAGGAATCCACATTCTGCTGACTAGATGCATTTAGATGTTTCAGCTGCTCACCAATATTCAAGGCTTTTGTTCCATAGTTTAAAAAAAGTTATGGATCTTAATTAAAATAAGCTTTCTACCTTGATTTAGGATTTGACCTTGATTCAGTCCAAACCACATTCTGAGAAAATCCACTAGAAGTATTCCATGGCTAATAAATCAGCACGCTGAGGAATGGCAAAGAGGATGTGGCTAAGGATATTTAAGGTAAGTCTTATAAAGGAGAAGAGAGATGGGTAAAATTAACTTACCTATTTAAATGTTCCAGAAGTTTGGAAAACCGAGCTGCCAGAAAAGCAAAGCAAAGAACCTATGCATTGCTACTCAGCATAATTTCACTTAGAAATTGCATTATTTCTGCTTGATTTAATTTTGCGTGGTTAAATTTGGAGGAAATGTTATTTATTACATACACAGGTAAATTTATGTGATTATCCACAAATGTTTTATTGTAGCACACACAACCAACATCACAGATGCTTGTTGCATCTATTTGAAAAAGAGAGGGAAAAATTAGCTGTGTAATAGTAAATTCAATTTATAAAATTAAATGTGTATTAAAATATGCCTGGTAAATATTATGCCATCTGCACATGCTCAAACAGTGAGCCTGGTTAATATTTTATAGTTTATCTGATAAAGTTAACAAAAGAATTTAGTCAGAGTGGAGACATACACTGAATATTTCATCACCTTCTTAATTGAAGAATACAGACAAGACATTTTTTCCCTTTGGGAAAAATAAATGTTAAAAGTTATTACAGATGGAATCAGTTTGGCAATTAGGTTGAAATCCAACTGAAACCGAGCAGAAATTGACAGCTACAAACATCACAATACCAAAGTCTTTTCAGCCAAATTCATCAATTTAAGTGATGAAGCAGAAATGTTGGTTGCAGTGCTGTGTAACTTGGCTAGCAGAGGTTATATTAACACAGAAGAGAAACTGGCTTTGTGCCTTTTTCCCAATAGTTAATTCACAGCCATCAAGAGCTGTCATTCTTATGCACAGCAGACAGTATGATATACCTAAGGCTTTTCATTCTAACTTCTGATTTAAAGGTCTTCAGCTTGTGCTCTGGACCTTAACCTTGAAGCCAAGTCCAAATTAGCTTTAAATCAATGAAGCTGATTAAAGTTTCATTGTGGTTGAACCCTTAATAGAAGAAGGGAGGGGAAGGAACCACTTGAAAACAGCAAAAGATTGGTCTCTCCCTTCTTGGGACATGTGTAATGCTTTTCAGCTCTCCTCTACCCTGACAAAACCATGAATGCTTTTAAGGCTATTTACCTGCTAAGAGAATGGAACCAAATTTTCCAATTCAGTGGAAAAGGCCAAGTGAGAATCAAAGGTATTTTTTCACAAGCACTGGAATATAAAAGGTTATTTTTAAAAGAAATAAAGAGGGGGAAATCAAAACATCTCCCCAGGAGACGCCGAAAGAACCGTTTCCCTTGTGTGAGGCAAAAAATCCTTATATTTTAAAGGTGCTTTGGGTTTCTTGTTTGTCTTGCTTTGTATTTTAAGATGCTACCATTGCTTACAAACATAAAACTGCTGTAATTTCTGACCATCTCCAAAAACAAAATGCTTTTCGTGTTTGTAAATGAATATATCTGCAAAAAAATATGCTTGAAAAGACATTTCTTGCTTTGAAAGTGGCCAGAACAAACTCCAGGAAAAGGCAGGGCTATCTATTTTTATATATGCCATCACTAGCAACCCTTACACAGTCACAAAAACAGCACCAGAATAATTTACTGATTCTGCCTAATTTCTCTGCAGTTATAAGAATCCAGAAAAAGTCTTTGTTTTTTCTGATTATTTCTTTAAAAGAATATCTATCTTCAGAAATACTAAAAAAGAACCAGGCATGGTAGCACATGCCTATAATCCCAGCACTTAGGTTAAGGTAGAAGGATCACAAATTTGAGCTCAGCTTGGGTTACACAGTAGATTCAATGCCTGCCTGAGCTACACAGTGAAACTCTGTCTCAAAACAAAGCAACAAAGCAAAACAATCCAGAAATACTAAAAATGAGAGAGTAGAAAAAATAATTAAGAGAAAGGTTCATTTTTGTGACCTAATTTAATTCTTTAATACTGCAATTCAATCTTCCCTTCAAAGGAACACCATCTCACTATAGTAGACACAATGAGTGATCTCTGGGGCTGGGGATTTAGCTCAGCGGCATAAGCGCCTGCCTGGCAAGCACAGGATCGTGAATTTGACCACTGGTACCAAAAAAAAAAAAAGTGATCTCCATCTTTATATTTCATGCATTGATGACTTTAAAATTACTTAAAACAAATTTTTACGAAGAAATCAGGAAAAATAAAGCAAATGCAAAAGAGCAAGAATTAAGGAATTTATAGTCTACAGGTAATTTAACAACAGTGTTGACCATTTCTGCCTCCTACACTTGTGTATGTAAAGTGCTTACAACCATAGCTTACAGCCATATAATGTGCTCAGTGAATTTGAACCTTTGGTTATAACTCTGCTGGTGTGGTTGTATCCTTGACAATACAGAGCCTCTATTTTTCTTGCTTCTCCCCTGTCTACATGCACCCAAAAAAACTTGAGTTTGAAACCCTCAAAATTTTCTCTTCCATTTCCAGGAAACCCTCATAGAGACAGAACAAAGGAGCTCACCAAAAAAAAAAAAAAAAAAAAAAGAAATCAGTCACTTTCAAGTAAGCCACTTTTAACTAAGTGCCTAAAAGCATGCTAATAGCCACCAAAGGCAGAGAACTATCAGCATAAAAAAGCACGAACACTAGAACCAGAGAGAGGTACTTTCTCCCCGCCTTTCAAAGTTAGAGAGCTGTTTTCCTGCATGTGTCTCCAGGTCCCTAGTTTCCTTCACATAAACTTAGAGGATAAAACAAACTAAGGAATTACACAGATCTGGGTTGGTCAATGAAAATACAGAATAGAGAATAGCAATGGGGAGGCAGTAGAAAAGTAGGAAAGTAGAAAGTGAGAGAAAGAAAAGGACAAATTAATAAACAAAAAATGTGGAGAAAATAGACAGGCAGAATGAACTGAGATCCAGTGGAAGTTTCCCAAGACAAGAATGAACAGGCCCTGAGGAGGGACAGAGCTCTTTCTTCATAGACTCAGGGTCACTAGGCTCTTTCCATTCTCAGAGCTGTGACTACATAGCTCTAGGGGTCACAAAAGTCAAGGAGAGAAAACTGAGGCATCAGCATGAGAAGACAGTCCAGAAAGTGATAATTATCATGATTTCTTAAACCACAACCGCCCTCTGTCATCAACAAGATATTGTGAAAGCAAGCAAATTATCTGTCAGACGCTGACAACTCTAGAAAGAGCTACCATTTGAATGCAAACTGTTATTATGGATATGATGGTGATGATGAAGATGATGACGATGGCGGTGCTCATTTCGACTCTGAATCCCCTGAAGTTAGAATTGTCTTCCTCAATGAGCCCCAGCACTTTTCGAATCTCATTAACTTTTACCTGTGCTTTAATTAATAATTTTAGCAACCCAGAAAGCATTTTAGAGAATGCTGATGAAATGAAAAACAAAAATTAAATGATTAAGAATAACTTTCATCTGACTATGAGAAAAAAAAATCAGATACTTTTAGTCACAGAAAAGCTCATTTTGCTTGCTAACAACACTGGTTCATTTGGAAATATCCTATCCATAACTAGAACTAACCTTATAAGTAAAGTCTATGTGGCAGAACAATGTAATTCAAGGTTTCCTTGCCCAGGTATTAAAATATGCAACGATCTATCATTAATGTCTGTCCCTCTGAATTTCTCAGCAACCATACCTCCAAGTGTTTCCAGATATTTTCAAGAAATTCAGCAATCTATACATCCTAAAAGTAGTTGTAGTTTGTTACCTGGTGTTTCTGACCTCCCTGAGAAGGTATCCCAGACTACATGGAATGACTAGTCATCTGAATTGAGCTGGCACCAAACAAAGTTAAAGGCATTTTAAAAATTACATTCATTTAAAGTTTTGCTAAAGACGGATAAAATCTGGGTTGTCCTGCAAATCCAGTGATAGATACACAAAACAAATCCAAAAAAGGACTCAAAATAAAGCATTTTCTGTACCTTTATTTAAAAATAGTATCAGTATCGGGTAAAACCCCAGTAATCTTGCTTAACTTTCTCCTTTTCTCCTTACTCAAAGTGGAAGGATGAATAGTTTCTTCCTACCCCCATTATTCTTGCTGTTCTACAGCCACAGACCTAGAGCAAGGCTGTTCTCCAATTGCTAGAGAGATGAGGGCCTGGGGCAGAGGGACCTACACACACCCTTCTTATCCTGTCATTGGCACCCACAGTGCCGAAATTCTTCCTCCATGTCAAAGTACTCCTTACAGAGAGCTCAAAAAAGATACACATCTTTCTAAGGATCCACTACATTGCTTTCCAAATGAAGGTGCCAACAAGCTTTCAAAATTGTTTTCATAGAATCACTTTATGCACCATAGAAAGCAAAGAAACTTGTTTGGGCCTTGAATCCTGGAGGGGAGATAGTCTAGCTTTCCACAGACCTGGAAGGAGTTCAAACTTGGTTAGAAGACAATTGCTTATTAGTCAGCTGTATAAACCTGAGATGGGTCAGCAGTCAGCAGGAGCTTCTTACCCAGACAGACCACCTGAAGTTCACCCCCAGGAGCTGAGCAGACTTAGTACCTCAGGAACCCTGTATTCACAAATATTAATGCCAGGAACAGGAACTAGGATGTGTGTCCTTCCTGCTTTTTTTAGTATCTTAAATATCCCCTTCATATCTTTGCTGGGAACACTTCAAGTAGCTCAATCAACGTTTAGCTTTTGACTTTGAGCATCTTGATAAAGCTAGGATGAGCTCCAACCTGATGCTAGTGGAAAATCACCTGTCTCTTCTCCACAGTAAGTCATGTTTACAGGTAGCAAAGGTCACCATCTAAGAGGTTGCTCTTTGAGAACAGCAGCAAGGCCAGAGGAATTCGATTGCTACAGCTTTGTCTCATATTCTAGCAGAAGGCAACAGTGTTGATTGTTCTTGGCACTCACAGTCTGATTGGATGACATTTTACTTAGACTCCCCAGTGACACTGAAGTATGTGCATACTTCTATCTACTTTCTGGATAAGAATCTACCATTCTTCAGTGAGCTAGTCGTTTGATAGTACAAATGTACCACCAATCTGTTCATAAGACTATACCTGAAGTCATTATGAGCTCCAGTCAGTAGGATGCTTCAGGAATAAGGGGCCATTTTCAGTGTAAGGTGATTCACCAAGTCTTGTCCCAGATGACTTATAAAAAGAAAGGGAACCAACTAAGGAACATTGTCTTTAAGGTCAGTCATAGGAAAACAAGATAAAACCAACTGATTTCCAGGGATAAAAGTTCTCCTTGAAAAACTCGGTATACAGCTATTAGAATAAATTATATTGTAGGATGCTTTTAAAATGATAGTAATAGAGATAGAACATTAAAACAGGAAACCTTCCTTCACAAATGCCACTTAAGGACCTTGAGCCCCAGAATTAAAATGGTAGTCTTTAAATGCTTTCACACTGCTATGAGACAGAAAAAGACATCATTCAACACCAAAATATCTAAACTTACTGTGAGAGGTAGAGTGTCCCTTATCAGTTGATTTGATTGAGTAAACTATTTCTTATATGCATCTGATTTTTATATTGGATTTCATTGCTATTAGTAAATACTATCTGATATTCTCTAAATATCTGATAAATCTTCCAAATATTTAAAATAAGTTCAAAGCATCTATAAGCATAAAGGTTGTAAATATCACTAAATATACAATACATCATGGAAAAAATCACTTGCATCCTAGTCTACACAAAATATAGAGGAGTTCAGAAATATAAATAGTGGAATTACTTGCCCTTGATTTGGTAAGCTCATTTACATCAACAAGACCCTCTGTACTCTAACTCAAAACAGCTTGAAATAAAGACAGTCACACTAAAGGTACACTATAGAATGAATAATACTTTAGAGGTAATAATTTTTATTTGAGAGTCTTAAAGTATGGGCCAGTTTTGATCACCTATATTATTTTTTAATTAAGGAAATGTTAGAATTTACTAAGAAACCAAATCTGTTGCAATTTGACAGTTACAACAAGAAAAATTGTCACATGTACAAGACAACATGTAGGAAAACAACTAAATTTTTTATTTAAAAAAAAATACTGGGAAAAGATCTATATTTAGAAAATGTATAATTAATAAGTTTTAAAGCTGAGAAAAATAAAATATGGTCCTTTTTCCCCTAGGAATTAATGAACAACCAATATAAAAGTACTATCAAGCGTCCTCTATTTTCTAAAGCAGATATTCTTGGAACTCAAACACAAGTCAATCAAGAAACTATATGTTGACAGTGTGAAAAATGTAAAGAAACTAACCTTTCTGTTAGAAAATTCCACCCAAAGAAAGAAAAAAAAATATTTAGAGAAAAGGTAGGGGGGGCTCTCCGGTGTATATAATAAGTGCCATTATTGCTGAGATATCTAAAAGGGTGATAATATGAATCACAAGAGAAGTGCAATAGGGCAGCTATTTGAAATTTGTTTTTCACACATTTAGTGCAAAAACAACAGCTCTTACAAGAAAGGTCAATCCACCCACACATTAATCTCCAATCAAGCAGCACTCTGAGAATCCAAATGTGATTGCAAATCACTCACATGCCAAGATGAAGGGGTTTTTTATTTCCATCTATCTACTACTACCAACATTTTCTATTCATGATGGTCAGGGGTTGAAGGGCATACTAGGTACTTGACTGGTGCTGAATTCCAGCACTTCCCTCATTACACCATGACACAGAATGAATTAACATACAAATCACACACACACACACACACACACACACACACACACACACACACACACTATGCTATAGTAACACGAAATGTCCACCTCGACCTCACCCAAGTAATGGGATTCAGATGCAAGGCTTCCTTTCCAACCTGATTTCATCCCCTGAATCCTTCACAGGAGCTTCTCAGCAGGCCACAGCTTGCTGCATGTGCCATAATAACAAGGCACAGCAGGATGAGGGAAGAGCAAGATGCAATTAGCAAAGGCTGTCCTTGCTTTTGAAAATTCGAGTCTGACCCTGAAACTTTCTTTACATCAACATCTGTAATTGCATCTTAATTTCCTTTCTTGATATAGTGTTATTTAGTATTACTATTATTATATTTATTAATATTTAAAATACTTTATTTTAAATTATCAATTGTAATGCATAGAGAAAAACATGCATCAAAATGTACACCTTAATGAACTATTGACATGAGCAGCAATGTGGCCCACACTTACAGCAAGACATACCACGACACAATCCTAGACCTGCTACTTTCTTGGGTAGAAAGTCTTCCTTCCTGTGGCTGTAACCAGAATTCCTGAAATACATCATACTTATTTGAATTTCATTGAGGTTTTATTGTATAACTGTACACTTCTAAAAATGGTTGAATTACATCTTTTTTATTGATGGGTTTCAATCCATATAGAATACATTCATTGTGTCTGGACTCTTCCTTTATATTACATTTTTTAAGGTTTTTTCCACATTCTTTAGTGTATTTGTAGCTTAATCATTTGTATTGTTACATATTGTCCCATTTCATAAGTATATTGCAAGTGGAATAAGTATATCACATAATTTATTCATTTGATTGTTGGTGGGTATTTGGGCTTAGTGTTTTGTTTTGTTTAGACATGAAGTTCTGTTATGTTTCCTGGGATAGCCTTGAACTTCTGGGCTCAAATAATCCTGCTGCCTCAGCCTTGCAAGTAACTGGGGTTATAGGCATTCCATCATACCCAGCTTGGAGTTACTTTTAATGTATACTCATACCTGTAATTTTTTTGATCTACTGCAATGCTTTTCAAGAAGTGTTAGATGTATATTTCAGTGAGAATTTATGAGCAACATACACAGAAGAGTGGAATTATGGGGCTATAGGGATGCATGTGTGTGTGTGTGTGTGTGTGTGTGTGTGTGTGTGTGTTTTATTTACTTGACACTAGCAAAAATTTACTGAAGTTTCCATCTCACAAGCAATGCATGAGAATTCTTGTTTCACCTTCCCAATATCACTCAGGTGATGTCTTTGCATTTTGTTTTGTCTTGTCTTGTCTTGTCTTGTCTTGTCTTGCTTGTCTTGTCTTATCTTGTCTTGTCCTGTCTTGTCAAAATATGTGCTGATCTGGCTGGGATTCTTTCCTCTTTTAAACAGATTAGTTTGAGAGAAGTCCTCATTGGATCTTCTGAATTTCTTATAATTCAAAGTCACTGACCCTCTTTAAAGGCCATCAAGATTCCCATATCTTGTACGTGTGCAATGGTAAAGAACTTCTAGATTTAAAATTTACTGAGGTCATAAGCTATTTTAGTTACAAAGGAGCTATTACAAGTTATAAAGTCTGTGAAAAAGTTTCAAAGAAGAGACAGTAAATTCTTCAACCGTCCAATAAACCTGTAACCAAGATGAGAGAACGTGAGTGCACTGACACATTTTCGAAATCAAATAACAAACATGAGATTGTAAGGAAAACATCAGAATTCATCAGTGTATCTGAGAAAATTAATTTCAAAGAAAACTGAATGGGAAAAAACAGCATGGGAACATGGGAATTAAATAAAGAAAAAGCCTACTCTTTCTGAATTTATTTCTCCTCCTACACACATACACACACACATACACACACACACATACACAGTTGTTTACCACCCCAGGATAATTAGTGAGTGGCTTCTTTCCTTTGAAATGCTGACAAGTTTCAGTTGAATATAGAAAAAAAGGAAAATTGAAAATTATTCAAATATGAGTTAATATTTTCCTAAGAATGTGGTTCTCATAACTTCCATGAGAAGCTATACTCACAAAAGGCACTTCTCTTCACGAGGTTCCTGGGTATATGAGGCTTTATATGAAGGTTCTAAACATGTTCCTGAATGGCTCTCCTGTTTTTATTAGAAAACTGGCAGGAGGCAATAAAGTTTCATATAAATAAACTAGATCTAGTCAATAGGTACCTCCACAGTCATTCATAAAACATTTGATTTGCAGGCTTTCAAAATCACAACTGTGTCTTTGCTTACTTGTATCTGTGTAGGCTTTAGAATTAATCAAAAATTCAATTTATTCCTTGTTCTGTAGATTATTTACTATTGTATATTTCGTATCTTTGGCAATATGTTCTTGCTTCCGCCATGTGGAGGCTAGATCAATAGTTAACTAGGAGATGCAATATCTTTTATTGATTGCCCTTCTAATATGAACTTGGTTATGAACTCAAGGAAGAGATTTTAGGTGATATTAACAGATGTGTCAGTGTTCACAGTTATCATGTTTATCTAAAGTTACTTTCAAAAATGCAGATACAAATGCTGATTCCATAGTATTAAGATAATATATGTACAGTGATTGAAATATAGCCAATCCCAAAACCAATGAAGTAAGAAAGAAGAAACCTAGAAACATCAAATACCAAAAGGACCAGTCTTAAATTTAAGATGTTTTTGAAGGTTAGTAATGTTGGAGCTAGCATGGCGAATTTAAGGTATGTCATGCACAGGAGATTCTTTCTGCCTCCTTCACTCCCAGATGCTGCAATCAGGAAATGCAGCCATGAGTTTTTCATTCTGAGTTTTAATTCTGTTCACAAGGCCATGCTTTCATAAGGCTCACTTTGTCCCTTTCCACAGTGAATATGACTTTATTTCTGAGGGATTATGGACTGCATTGCACTATGTTCTGCTTTGTGATAACTTCGTTCCATACATCACCATAATATCCAAGCAGTTGTGTTTTGGAAAAATGAAAGAACTGAGGAACCCAATTGGTCAAACACTAATTTTTTTGAAGCCACAGTAATTTTGGTGCATTTTTTTCTTTGAAGAAAAATATTCTACTATGTTCTATTTTAAAAATTCACAAATGAGTTACACAAAATTTTAGTTTAAAAAACCTGTGCATTTTAGTAGTCCCTCGAGTTGCCAAAATTGTACTGGGATAGTATGTATTGTTATCAATGGAAGTGAAACTGAATTCTAAACTACATTTTATTCAAAACAACTGAGACCCAGCAACCCCTCCCCAGATGAAATGCAATGATCCTCAATCCTGCCAGTCCCAACCCTAGACTACTCACTAACAGATGGACAAAGATATCTCCAGTGGTAATGAGAAAAACTGAGCCACTAAATTTAACCCATGAAATAATGTACTATAATTTTACCTTTTCAAATAATAAATATGAACATTTTGTCTTAAAACTAACCAGTACGTTTATCAAGCCAGCAAGGGCTAAAGATATGGTCATTCTAAAAGACTATAAAGAACAAATCAGCAAATGATTGCTATACAACCAAACTTGAACTTTATGATCAATCCTATAAAAAAATTAATCTTATGAAAGCTAAATGGCAGACAGCAAATTCATTGATAGCAGATCATTAAGAAACAATATACTTTTCTTGAATAATAACAAGACGTTGTTTCCTTCCCACTAAAAACAACAAAACTATTAGCTAAAACATTATCTGAATGGCCTATTAAAACGAACTAATAAGAAACATGAGGTTATTATCCTCAAAGATTAAAAATCTCCACCCATTATAAATATATTCAATAATCTGAAATTGCTTAAAAGGAAATCAGATATACACACCAGTTTCCTAGACTGAATGCTGATTTCCTTTAATGCCAAAGCACTTTGTCTTTTATAAGCAACGTTTTCTCCCACAATAGAAAAATAAACACAAACATTTTGAGATGCTTAAAAATAATTGTAAAGATATCCACTCCACCTAGTAAACAGTATCAGTATTAAAGAAGCAAGACATTCAGGTTTACCAGGCTGAGTGATTTTTCATTCTTTCTCTGTGAGCATTAAATATATGAACCCTAAGCTATCACGAGTGAACTCAGGTCAACAAATACTCAAGACAAAAATTTTATTCTCAGAATTAAAGCATAGACTTGGTTTACTCTAGCCAAGTTAGCAAATTTTAAAAGTTTAGGTTTTTTTCAACTATATTTGAAATTGTTAAGAACACTTGTATAATACTGAAAACCGTGTCACATTTCTTTATTTTTCTCAATGAAAACAATGGTAATGTGTTTATAAAATGAATAATTTTCTAAATCTTCATATTATTATGAAATCTTTTTGCTCTTACAAGTAAGCTTGTGTAATCTGGTAACTGAGAGCTAGTAAATTTCTCTGATCCATCTAACACAGCTAGTATCAGCCTTAATATTTGGCTTTTTCACTTTATGACTTTCTTGTTGTCTCTCCTCCAATCACTGCATAAGAATTGGGTAGAACCAAGTAAGAAAAATATTTCAGGTGCAAAAGAATTAACGTGTATTTTAGTGTTTAAATGTGCAACTGTGTTTCTACTATGTATTTGATGGATGTTTCCAAAGGTTATAACCACTTAAAAAGAGTGCTCTTGGGACTATCTGCCAATCCTTGATGTTAGAGAGCTTCAGTTTTAATGGTTCATGTTCTCAGGGAGGGCGGAAAATCAAGCCTATAGTTGACCTCAGAAGAGAATCTATATTGGCCTTTCTCACAAACAAGTAGGAAAGAGTGAATCAGGGGAGCAAAGTCTCCAGTGAGCTTCCATATTCATAAAACAGTGTTCATGGAGCATTGAGCTAAAATTTGCACCTTATGATCCTAAAAACAGCCTGGCTAAGTTGTGCATTCTGACCTGAAACTTGTAATCTGGCCTCCCAAGTAGCTAAGACTATAGCTACATGCCCACCTTAAATTTATTTTTCAAATAGTCCTTAATTGACCGATGACTCCAGGAACCTGGCAAGAACAAAAATAAATCTCCATTGGGAGATTTCAACCAAAACTTAAAAGAACACCTACAATCAAAAGTTAAATTCGCACAAAGAAAATAAACATTAGGTCAACCATTAATTAGAACTGTGAGAAACAGCAAACAACAAATCAGGCCCACAAAAGTTGTAGATAGTGGAATTATCAGATACAGTATAGAAAGTAAATTAAACATATTTAAAATGTGTAGATAAAAAAGAGTAGGGAAATTATTTCAAAAGAACAAGATACTATCAAAATATCCATATAGATCTTATAGAAATATATAATCAGTAAAATTAATATTTAATACACTAGTTAAACATCTGGAAAGACAAAAGTGAAAACAATGATTGATGGACTGAAATTTAGATGTGGAGAAAATACACAGAATGAAATCCAGAAGCATAAAAAAAAAAGAAAATGCCAAATGAACAGTAAAGGAATAGGTGATAAAAACAGATTATCTAATATTTGTGCATTGATGCACAAGAAAGAGATAAAAGAAAGAATAGGAGAGAGACAATGTTCAAAAGAAACATTAGATAAGATTTGTTTCAAAGTTAAGAATAAATGAAGAATTTCAGATTCCTAATAATAGCCAAAGTAGAATAAATAAATAGAAATCCATCACTGGACATATTGGAAAAATATGCAGAGATCTTAAAAGAAGTCTTACGTTTAAACGAAAGTACAATTTTTTAAAATGCTGACTTTTTAACTTCATTGTAGAAGTCAGAAAACAATGATACTAAAAACTGTTAAGGAAAAATAAGTATCAAACTAGAAGTCTAGATTCAGTAAAGTTATAATTTAAGAACATAGGTAAAATGAAAATGTCAAACAATTTATACAGTTCATGCATACACACATACATAAAAAACCTACAATTCATAGACGGTCACTAATAAAATACTGATAGGATTTAATTTGGAAAAAATATAAATGAGCAAAAAATAAAATAAGACAGAATGATGAGAGTTGAGAAAAGAAAGTAGTAACTTGGGTTAACTTTCTAAAACATCATAACCTTGTATGCATAAAACAAGCTCCGTTTGGTGAGATCTTTTTTAAAGTCACTGGAAAACTATGATAAATAAACACTGCATCAAAGTAATTAGTGTGAAAATATTCCCAAATCTCACTGTTGTACTAGAGAAGTTATTTTAAGATTATTAAGGGAAAAAAAACAAGCACTAGAACTAAAAGAAGTACAGAAAAATAGTGAAGTAAAGGATATATAATAATATTTGAAATAAATTCAACTATCTCATTAATCAAAACAAATTTAAATAGACTAAATATGTTAAAAGGTGAAACTACCATTTTTAATGAAGACTGTATAGAATCAGGTCATATACAATCAAGTAAAATGAGTAGAACAGAACTGAGAACATGAAATAGACCCAAGTGTACCTACAAACCTAATGATACAAATGGAATCATTCACCAACAGGAAGCAGGTGTCACATCATGAACAGCATGGCCAGCCACCTCTGCAGATAAAAAGAAGTAGAATGTATCTCTTCCTCACATCTTATATAGACAACAGTTTCTCTTATGGTTAATACATTGTGTCAACTTGAGAAGGTTAGGAGTTTAACTGAGAGACTCAGCAGGAGCCAGGGTTCTTACTTTGTAAATATCCTCATCCTGTGCAAAGGAGGGCAAGGACATTTTGTGAGCGTTACACCCACCCTGAAGGTTTTGTTGGGGCTGGGGTGGCCTGTGTACAATTTGAGGGTAGACAAGAGGCTTGTTTGTGCTTTTTTGCTCTGGCTGCTGCCTTGAAGTGTTGCCCCAGTGCCATGCCACCCTACCTTGGAGCCAGCTGATTATGGACTGCAATCTCCAAAAACTGTAAGCTAAATAAAACCTTTCCTTGCTTCACTTTGAGTGTCAGGTGTTTGTCTCAGCAACAAGAAAAAGTAACCAAGACAGAATTTGGTACCAGTGGAGTGGGGTCATTGCTGTGACTGTACCTGACCATATGGTTCAAGAGCCTTTGGAAATGGCTTGTGGGAAGAGTTTGGAAAGGTTCAGAGCTGTTGCCTGAATGCATAGAGCTGGAACAGCTTAGGCTGTTCTGTAGGGGAGATTCTGGTCAGAGCTCAGGAGACCAGAAGGCTGATAGAGAGCCTGCTGGTAAAGATCAGGCTCAGGAGGTTTCTGCTGGGAAGAAGGACTGCATTGGGTGTTGGACTCCAGTGGATGTATGTTATGGCTTGGCAGAAAGTTTGTCTGCATTTTGCTCATGTCCAGAGACTGAAATTAAGGATGGTGGACTGATTAATCTGGCAAAATAAATATCAAGGCAGTCGAATGTTGAGGCCGTGGCATGGCTATTGTTGGGGGCTTTTAGCCAGATTTATATCACAAATCAAGAGCACAGAGCCCAGCAGGGTGATTTAAAATATAAGTTTGGCCAGAAAGGATGCTCCAATAAAGCTATGGACTGTAAAGTTAAAGTTGAGAGCTCGATTGCTGAGGAACAGAGAAATAGAAAAGATGGCCTTAAGGCAGAGCAAAAAGCAGTAAGTCTCAAACCTTTGCAACTTCCAAACTGCAAAGGTGGAAGACTTTGCTTTGAGGAGAAAGCCTCAGCACACCATGTTTCAGAATGGCAGCAGAGGCCCCAAGAGGTTCCAGAATGGCGGCAGCATAGAAAATCTGTTCCTCACAATCAGGTTCATAGTGCCCAGCGATCCAGGCACATGACCCCTACAGCTAAGAGAGAAGAAAGCCTGGCTACTGCTCCAATTAGCAGCAGACCTCGGCATCATCCACGTGGTACTGGTTTTAGGTGTATGTAGAATGCACAAACTCTGAGGTTAAGAAGTCTTCTACCCCGATTTCAGAAGGCCTGGAGGGCCAGGCAAGTGCCCCTAAGAGGGCAGTGTGTGAAGCTGTGAGTGTGAAGCCTAATGTGCAATGGAGACCACAGAAGCTTGGAAAAGCCAGAAATATGGATCATCTCAGGAAACCTGCAATAAGGGAGCAAAGCCAGCCCAAGAGAGAAGCTGTGGGAGTTAAAATCACCAGAAGTGCCATAGGGGTGGAACTACACAAGCCCTTTGGAGCTCACAATTTGCCACAGATTGCTTCCGATGCTAGACAAGCAAATATAGGACTTAAAATTTGCCCTGCTGGATTTTGGACTTGCTTTTTTCCCAATCCTTGGTACCCTCCTGTTTGTAACTTTTGGAATGAAAATGTTTATCCTGCACACTTGCATGTTGGAAGTGTTTAACTTTGTTTTCATTTGCACAGGGGCATGCAGCTAAGAGTTTGCCTTACATTTCAGAGACTTGGAACTTGGACTTTTCAGCAATGCTGAAACTGTTTCAATGCTGAAACTGTTAGGACTTTGGCAACTCTTGCAGATGGACTAAATGCCTTTTGCATAAAGGGATTTTCATGAGTCTTTGAGGAGCCAAGGACAAAATATTGTGTTTCTAATGTAATGATGACAGACTTACTGCTGGTTCTTAAGGATTGTTAAGCTGTGTTATAAAGTCCAAGTTACAAAATGGTAAGAATTAGCATGTCTTGCTATCTGGAGGCTGATTTAAAGAAACATCTCTGGTTGCCAAGTTGACAAGGGGTGGATTCTTATGGTTAATACATTGTGTCAACTTGAGAAGGTTAGAAGTTTAACTGAGAGACTCAGCAGGGAGCCAGGGTTCTTACTTTGTAAATATCCTCTTCCTGTGCAAAGGAGGGCAAGGACATTTTGTGAGTGTTACACCCACCCTGAAGGTTTTGTGGGGGGGTGGCCTGTGTACAATTTGAGGGTAGAGAAAAGGCTTGTTTGCCCTTTTTTGCTCTGGCTGCTGCCTTGAAGTGTTGCCCCAGTGCCATGCCACCCTACCTTGGAGCCAGCTGATTATGGACTGCAATCTCCAAAAACTGTAAGCTAAATAAACCTTTCCTTGCTTCACTTTGGGTGTCAGGTGTTTGTCTCAGCAACAAGGAAAAGTAACCAAGACAGTTTCAAATAGATAAAGAGCCTAATCCTTTTAGAAAAGAGCGTAGTAAGGGCTTTTTGATATGACAGATTTAATAGCAGAAAAATAAAACCATAGTGATCAATGTCATTTAAAATGAAGGACTTCTGTTTATCAAAAGATATCTTAAAAAGATGAAAATCCAAGCTACAGTGTAATGAAGATTTTTGTAATGTACCTAATCAGTAGATCAGTATAAGACTATTCTACAAATTGAAAATCCAAGCTACAGTGTAATGAAGATTTTTGTAATGTACCTAATCAGTAGATCAGTATAAGACTATTCTACAAAATAAAAAAAAAAAAACTCAACAAAGGAATAGCAAATTATATGGATGGCTAGTAAACACAAAAAATAATCAACTTAATTAATAATCAAGAAGAAAATACAAAATGAGGTTAAAATTTACCAAACTTGAGAAACTTCTGACAACAGTGGGTTGGGACACACATAGAGGAATCTGCACACACTGAGAGCAAAGTACACTCTAGCAAAGCCATTTGGCGTTACCTGGCAGAGACGAAGACATACACGCCAAATTACCACTGTGCAAACACATGAAATCAGTTTAAAAGTTACCATTTTGTTAATAAAAATTATCAAATACATAGAATGTATATTAATAAAAGAACAAAAGAAGATATCCTAGAGATAGTCTGGCAACTGTGTACTGAGAAACAAATATAATGGTGATCATGAGCAGTACTTTGTGTAACAGCAAAATTAAATGAAAATGACTCAAATGTCCACCATCAGGAAAATCAGTAAATAAAACAGGTGGACAAAATAAGTGAATTCAAGCCTACTGTTTCAGAGTCCACTGCTCCAGTTAATTCTTGCTATCCCCCTGGAGAATATAATCTGTTATTTCTGGATATTTGTCCTCTACACTATGTAGGTATATATAACTGACCTATTGAATTCTGACTGTGGTATTATTTCAAAACTAGAAAATACAGTAGAGCTCTATTTATCCTGTCATTTTCAATTCTCCTACCTGATTTCTCCTCCCTATTCCCCTGTGTCACAACACACACATGCATGCACGCATGCATGCACACACATTTATTGACACACTTTTCATTTGACCTTTAAAAGATTCAGGTTTCTCAAAATATCTGTGGAAGTACCTATGCCTCCCTGTGATGGCAGCAGCTTAATGTCCTTAAAATTTGAACTCTTATCTCTATATTTAGGATTCGGAAATCCATTTTTCAAACCTAAACGAGATCAGAGAATGATTAAGATACAAATTTTATATGCTAGTTTATTTTATTTCTAATTATGTTCTTAGTAAATGATGTTAATATTTAATAGCAATGACTTTGCCACTCAGTGCTTTACCCAGTAAAACCAGAGCCCTTAACATTTTATTGGCACTAAAGCAGTCAGCTGTGACATAGGATAACGGCAAGGACAAAGAAGATCTGCCATTCCTAAATTAAATGTCTTCTCAATGACACGGATGTTCAGGTAGAAATAGCAGTTGCTCAAAGAAAATGACTTCTTTACAACAAAAAACAACAGAGCATTTCCCACGAATCAGATGAGACCGTAACACATATACAAAGATCACAATAATTTTAATGCATGTTGACAATAGTATCATAATAGAAGCACCTGTTTAAATCAAAGCCGACCCTAGGACACGTGTGTGTATAATGTGATTTTAAGTAAACAAAACAGATGCAAGACATGCTACTGGAAAAAAACATCAGGATCATTCACTGCTGTTGCTGTTGATGAGAGAAAGGTGGAATGATTTAATGTATATTTCAACAGCATTATCCTCTATCCTCAATACTCAAACCACAAAGCTAGTTATTGACAAAGCTCCCTTGTCCCCTAGTCAGTGTTCCCTACCATTTTACAATATCCATTAAACCAAAGATAAATTATAAGCATTGATTTATTTTACAAAATGATTTATTCAGCTATATATTTCCTGAATGCACATAAAAATATGGTGAGTAGAATTTCTCCTACCTTTTTTCCCCTCCTTGTCTCTCGATTAGCCTGCTCTATGTCCATGGGCAAGTGACAAACACAAATGAGGCTATATAAAGAGGTGTTTCCATCTATACATTCTAGGGCCAGGTAAAGGGAAACTAACAATGCCAAGCCATTGAATGAGGTTTTATCATCCTAGTCATTTGTTTTTTATGCAGATGGTTTCCAATTTACAAAGATTTGACTTAAGCTTTTTTGACTTTATGACAGTGCAAAAGTGATACACATTTAACAAAAATCATACACTGGATTCTACTCATGTCTTTTTTACATGTGAGTGATACACCTTGACTTTCTCTCTCGCTAGTGCGTGGAGATAGCAATGAGCCTGGGACCCCAGTCAGCCATACGATCATGCAGGTGACAAACCAACACTCTATGGGGTGCCGTGCTGCAAAGATAACTTGTTCAGAAGTCTGCTTCCAACTTATGATGGGTTTATTGGGATATAAAATTAGGAGGATCTGTGTTTCTGTGTAACTCTATGCTAGGTCACTCTAGACTCTATACTATAACAAGTCAGAGTGAAAGCTGTCTCTCCCTTTTAAGATATTCAATTTAAAACAAAATGAGAAATGTACATATTGAAAACACTAAGATCAAATAGAGATACTAAAATAGTGTATTTGATCAAGGTAAATAGATGAAGTTTAAAGATTTCACCTTAGGATGTTCAAAGTCTTCCATGGAAATCTCTACCTTTCCATGCTAAGGGCTTATTGAAGGAACTGGGTTTGAAGAGGTGTGATAATAATGAATGAAAAGCAGATTATCAAGTATCTCAGAAAAAAAGAATACTCTGGCAAAGACCAAAGCATAGGAAAACTGATAAAAGGACATGATTACTCAGATAGCCAAGGGAGAAATTCAGTGTCTGCCGTAGATTCCAACATATCTAAATATCAGTTAAATAAATACATTGCATTACTGCACAACCATTTCCTGAGAACCTGTTCATTTGCCAACCAAGGACAAATATTTTTTCTAATACTTATCTATTATTCAGGAAGACTGTACTTGTTTTGAGTTCCTAAGTAGGTCAAGACACCAATCTTGAAAAATCTAAGGTAGTAAAATATTTAAATTTAAGAAGTGTCTCACTGTTAATTCCTAGCATGGATGAGCTAATCTGTAGCTACTTTTCCCCCAAGATATTCTGCAAAAAAAGAAAACTCTTTTATCATACTAGATTCTCTCAAAATTACGAGTTACACATTTTTCCGATTCTTTTAGGCTAGTGCTTCCCCACGTGTGGTCTGGGGGAAGAGGCTATCAGCATCCTTTTGTAACTTGTAGTAAATGGAAATTCTCAGTTCCCACCGCAGCGAACTTTGCGGGTGAGGTCAAGCAAGTGGTGTTTTCACGACAGCCTCAGTTGATTCTGCTGCACACTAAGGTGAGAATCACTGCTTACTACCTGCCAGGTAACAGAGCACACACGCTTAGCCTGACCAGTCATAACCATTTCAGCTCAAATACTGTAAGAATAAAGGGGGGGGAGGATACCTGAATCTCAACACTGAGAATGACATATATCTCCGTTAATAAATACTCCTCCAAATGAGAAAATATTGTCAAATACTAGACACAAACTTCCAGAGTTCAGGCAGTGTAGATTGTCGTGTTCTACAAAATATTTTCTAATATATTGTCGATGAAGCAAACAGACTTAATAAGCTCCCAAGGGTTTCCATTCCCCTCCTGGGTCTGAAACCTCAAGGCATCTAGTAAGAGCTCAGCTTGCCTGTGAGAGGTGGAAGAGGGCCCAGGAAAAGAAAGTCCCCCAGAAAGTCACAGAAAGGGAGGGAGGATTGGAAAGAGGCCTGAGTTTTCTTGTTGCACTGGGGCAGACGTAGAAGAAGATCTATCTCCAGGTGGACCTGAGACGTCTCAAATGAGGCTAGCCCAGTTCTCACAGTCCAGCCCTGTAAATTAATGTTTTTTGAAATACAAACAAACAAAAAACAAAAACCAAAACCAAAAACCACTAAGCTGAGTAGAAAATAAAATCATCTTCTCTAACAGGCATACTAAAATATTTTTATACAGTTTATGCCAAAACCCCAAGTCTCTAGAGAAGTCTTTGCCCGCGCTGGCCCCATCCTCCGTTCCCATTGTCCTGGGTAATAAAGACCTTCTTGCAGATCACTCACACCAATTAGCTCACATCAAACTTCGTGACGAAAAGCAGGGGGAAAGAGAGAAATCACTAATTCAGCAGAGGTCATTTTAAAAAAAAAATTGAAAATAATGTGGAACTCCCTTCAAAATTAGCCTCCACCGCGATATAAATTGGTTTTCTTTGTGATCTAAAATTGACTCGCAGTTCACTAGTTAGAAAATAGTTGCTGAAAAGCCCGGGCCTCGGAGCCTTAGGATCCTGCCCGCCTTTCATCGTGTAAACAAACGCATCAGATTTAAAGCTTTTCCCATAATTGTTATGCTAACCTTGGAGCGCAACCTCTCCATTTGCATTTGAAGGAGCTAAATATTAGGCAGGAAAGAAAGTGCTCTTTTTGAAAGCCTGAGAAAATGTCCCCGCTTGGGGCTGCTCTGCCATCTGGGCCGCGGGCTGGGCGCGGAGGCAGGGGCGCCGCGCAGGGCCGGCACCGTGCGGGAAAAGAATGCAGAAATGTGCAAGGCGTCCCCCGAGTCTCGGTGCGCGCCACTTCCTCGCTCCGGGCGGGGGAGGCTGGGACATGGGAGCTGCGCGTCCTTGGTGACAGGCAGCGCCTCCCGAGGTCTCTGCCTTTTCCCAGAGCACATTCCTGAAGGCCGGCTCCTCTTGCAAAGCCCGGTCGCAGCAGCGGAGAGCAGTGGGCCACGCTGCAGGGCGCAGGGCGTCGCGGGTGCGCGCGCGAGTGTGTGTGCGTGTGAGTGTGCGCTGTGTGCGCCCCGAAGGAGAAAGTCATCTTGAAGCGTGCTAGCCCAGCTTTTTAACTTGATCTCCTTGAATTTTCAGATATAGCCTGCTTAGTCAAAGCTAATAATAAAAACACACTTAAGCACGTTAATTTTGGAGTCATTAAAAAATAAAATTACTCAGCCACGGAACTTTGTTTAAAAGGGGCGGAGGGAAATCCCCATCCTCCTGTTCGCTCAATGTGAGGGACTCAAGAAAACCTGTGTATCCCCACCTCTTCAGGCTGGAGCGGAAGGCAGGCCTATAGTGTGTTACAGGGAAATCCTTCCAGGGAGATAGAGATCTAGGACATCAGAAGCCAGGAGAAAGGACTGGCAGAAATAAGACGCTGCTAGGCTCAAATAATACAGTAATGATTTTCTCCCAGTACTTCTCATTTTGAAATCATCTCTCATGTAATCTAAAGGTGCTTTGGTTTTAAAGTTATTTCCCCTTTGTCAGAATTAACATATTTCCCTAGTCCTAGGAGACATTCCAGAGGAGAGGGGCATTTTTATTTTCTTTTTTCCTTCCCTTGATTTGACAAAGGCCTCTCATGCATCGCTGGACTGTATTACAAAGTTCAGGGATTTTTTTCCTTCTCAAAGGAAGATCTTTGAGGCTACAAGTAACCCTGGTAGCTGCTAGGAGATGGAATTCACTGCGTGCAGCACAAATAATTGGCGAAAAGAGGAATGTCCGGGACCAGAGTCCTCCACGGGGGCCAAAGAGTGCAAGAGTGGACGCAAAGGGAATCAAGGGGGAAAAAAGATGAAGTTTATTCCTTTGTCCTAGTTGCATACTAAATATCAGTGTTGGAAAGTCTCTAAAATACATGCGTTGTCATTTAATCTATTTATTTCATAAGTACTTATCGAATGGCTACCATCTTCATTTTGTTTTGTTTTTTAAGAATCAGAATCAGAACATGGGCCCTCAAAAAACCCAAGTTCTAGTTCTCGCTTCTCACACTTAACAACCTTGGTGGTTCAGAACAAGTTACAGTATTCTTTTCTAAAGCCCAGGGTTTCTATCTGTGAGATGGGTGTGTTGTGCCCATTGGAAGGTCATGATTATGACTGAATAAGCTTAGTGCCTTGCATGTAGTAGACACTCTGGATCATATCAATATCAGCATTGTTGTCATTGCCTTTTCTTTGAAGACTAAAACTTCCTTTAAAATATAGTAGATGCAACAAATGAAGTGACAGTCAAAACTATTAGTTGCTAGAGATGATCAGACAACATGACAGCCATGGAGTGGCTCTCATGGAATTTATCTTCTAGTCAAGTAGATGCACAATAAATCAGAAAAAAAAATATTAAACATGGTCATTGTAGAGGGTAATACATTCCATAAAGAAGATAAAGGATGGTGATTGGAGTAAGTGCTGGGGAAAGAGAAGAGAGCTGCTTAAGATGGAAAGAATAGGACCCCTCTGAGGCAGTGATAATGATGGACAAGCAGGCTGGAGAAACAAGCAGGACCGGCTCTGTAAGGTCAGGAGCTTCCATGTCTTCTCAAAGCAATGAGAGATCATGAGAACATTTCAAGGAAGGGAAAGACATGATCTAATTCATGACTTAGCAAGGTCACTCCATATGGGGACCAGATGATGGGGCAGGGTAAGAAGTGGTGCCCCGCCCTCGCTACACATTGGAATCAGTTGGAAAGCTTTTACAATGCTAACCCCCACCTGTGTACATGGAATAGAGCCCAGGCATCACTGTTTCTTGGGATGTCTGAGAGGTGCCAGTAACTTATCAGAGAGATAGAAATAAAAATGCCCTGATGTCATACTCAGGGTATGTCTTGGAGGTAGAAGCAAATCAACCTGGCAATGTGCTGGAAGTGACTGGGTGGGTGGGTAGAGAAAACTGGGAATCAGGAATGACCCTCTAGTTTATACAGTGGTATAAACAGTGATTACACTTACCACAATGGGGAAAATGAAAGCAAAACAGGCTGGTGAATGGGAATGATCAACCTGAAAACTAGAATTACCAACCACTTAGGTATGAAAATGTCCATGGCACATAGTAGTAATTAAATGAGGAAGTGGAGACATCATCAGGCAGTTGGTTTGAGAGCACGAGAACAAAACTTTAAATTGCAATCTGTATCAGGGTTGTCCAGAACATTCTGCAAGTACAGAAATGTTCTATATGTTTGGTGTTCAATGAAGAAG
>RJWT010006244.1:8174-29582 GCA_004365215.1 Cuniculus paca
TAATTATTGACAATGCATTATAATAGACCATAGTTAATCCATAGTCAATGTATAAGAATTTAGCCAGATGTGATAGCATATACTTGTAATCTTAGCACTCAGGATTGCCAAGAGTTCGAAGTGTACCTAGGATACATAGCAAGACCTTGTCTCCAAAGAAGAAGAGAAAAAAAAAAAAGAGCTAATTATCAATTCCCCTCCACCACCCAGTACTGGGGATTGAACTCAGGGCTTTTGAACTGTGCTAATTTGCCCTTTTATTTCTTGAAACAAGGTCTAAATTACTAAACTGCCCAGGCTAGGCTTGAACTCCTAATCCTCCTGCCTCAACATCCCAGAATTATCAACTTCTTGACAACAGAAATGTACTTATCAATTTCTCCCAATATGCTAACGGACAGTCAAATTGGTAGAGACAGGGACATGGATTTTTGGTAACACAGAAATCTTACAAAAACCTGGCTTTGTACTCTTAGACCCTGAGCAAATAAACTTTCTACTTCCTCTGTAAAGTAACAATTTTTTCATGAAAATGATTAAGTGAAATAATTTGTAAAGGATCTCAACATAACAGTTGGAAACCAGTAAATGTTCAATAAACATTAATTCACCTCCCTTCTATCTACTAATGAAATTTTATTGTTTGAATGACAGGGTCTTACTATGTGCCACACTGGCCTCAAACTCAGTATGTAGCCCAGACTGACCTTGTATTCATAATCCTCCTGCTCTGGCCTCCCAGAGTGCTGGGATTACAGGTATGAGCCATCACACCTGGTTCTGATAAAAAGAAATATAAATAAAACTAGCCAAAATAACAACTAAAAGGTCTCCACCACTCACATAACTGCTAAATTTTAAAGGACCAAAATTATTCAAGATTGGTTTACTACCTTCCTTTGAGACAAAAGATTAACTTTTTGAAAAATCTTTTTTTTTTTTTGCGGCACCGGGGATTGAACTCACGACCTTGCGCTTGCCAGGCAGGTGCTTAGGCCGCTGAGGTAGATCCCTGGCCCTGAAAAATCAGTTTTTTAAACACATACAATTGATCAAACAGGCAAAGCATATGGGAATTCACTGTACTTTTCTTACAAACTTTTAGTTTGAAGTTATAGCAAAATAAGCTGGGCATGGTGACGCACTCCTGTAATCCCAGCACTCGGGAGGCTGAGGCAGGAGGATTGTTGCAAGTTCGAGACCAGCCTGGGCTACAAAGTGAGCCCAAGGCCAGCCTGAACTGCATGGTGAGACCCTGTCTCAAAAAGACCAAAAAAATTAAAACAAAATAAAAAAAGTTATACCAAACCAAAAAGTTACCAAAACACTTAACAGAAAAGTTGATGTTATTTCTGTAGGTACCTGCTGAAGTAGTACTAAACCTAACATTTGGTTATCTTCCTTTTTTGCTGATAGGATAATCTTCAAAATTAGAGTAAGAGAGACTCATAACTTAAAACTAATCCTGTATCAAATTCACTGATACAGCCAGGTGTGGTGGCATGTCTGCATTCCCAGCACATCAGGAGGCTGATACAGGAGAATCACAAGTTTGAGCTCAGCCTGGGCAACTTAACCACTGAATGAGTCTGTCTCAAAAACTTTTTTTAAAGGCTTAGGAATGTAGCTCAGTACAAAGACCCTGGACCCAATCCCTAGTATCACACACATACACACACAAAGGAAACAAGAAAAAGAAAACAATCACTCATACAAATAGTTATTTTAAATAACATAACCAATACACAAATATACTCCCCGTAGAAAACGAAAACATTACAGGAAAGCTAATTCCCTTTGTCCACCACTGAGGAAGCCAATGCTGTATATCTTCTCAGACTTCTTTTCATGTATTTATTCATATACATGCAGAAAAGATAAAATATTCTCCAATTTTTAAAAACACATGATGGCACACTTTGCTTTTTTAACTCAACCAATACACCTTGAGGTTTGTTCCTTTCATAATGATACACTGCTATAGAATATGTGTATGAACATACTACTTAGTCATTTTCTTACTGATAAGATACTTCAGTTGTCTCCATTTTGTTTTATCAACAAAGCAATATTAAGTATCGCTGCAAAGCCTCTTCTCTAAATGTACACATGATTCTGTAGGGCAGATATATACAAGTGAAAACATATAGCGAACATACATTTAAATACATAGAGAGCATACTTTTAAATTATTACATTAATTTAAATTTAAATTATTATAGACACTGCCAAAATAATCAACGTTGCTTTCCAAATGTAAACTCATACCAAAAATTTGGAAAGTACCTATTTCCATAAACTCTCACTACATACTGAAATAAATTTTATTTTTCATTAACTGTTTCCCAGTTTTTATTTCCCTTACTAATGTACATTCAATTATAAGAGTGGTTGCTTTTGTTTTTGTTTTTGGTCTTTTTGAGACAGATTTCACTATGCAGCTCAGGCTGAACTTAAACTCACTTTGTAGCCCAGGCTGGCCTCAAATTCAGTGATCCTCCTGTCTCAGCCTCCTGAGTGCTGGGATTACAGGTGTGCACAACCACACTTGACCAACAGTATTTTCTTATGTTTACTGAACATCTGTATTTCATTTCTCTGATATGCCTATTCATAGCCTTTATTTTTCTAATAGCCTTTTTAAAAAAAAAAACTGTAAATTTTCAGGGGGGTTAGGTGTTTGTTTGTTTGAGACAGGGTCTTGCTATGTATTCCAAGCTGGTCTTGAACTCACTATATAGCCAAGCTGGCCTCAAACTTGTGCAACCCTCCTGCCTCAGTCTCCCAAGCGCTACAATTACAGGTGCATAGTGCCAGGCACAGCTCTATAAAATTTGTATGAATTCTTTACCTATTCTGAATAGTACTAACAGAGAGGCAGTATAGTATGATAGGTTAAGAGTAACCAGGTAGACTCCAGCCAGTCTGCTCAATTTGAATGACAGCTCCACTACTGACTGACACTGGTCAAGTTACACACTTAGTTTAGCTACTGTATCTGTTCCCTCATCATCTGTAAAAGTGGAAATAATAATGGTATTAAAAAATTACTGTCAGAATTAATTAATATGTATAGTGTTTAAAACAGTGCCTAGCACTGAATGAGTGTTACATAAGTTTTTTCTGTGTCTGAAATATATACTGCAAATATTTTCTCCCAACCTATTGTTTTTAACCCTTTTTTATAAGTCTGCACTTACATTTCCTCAAATACTTTTCGATCTCTATTCTAACTTCAGACCTTATCTAAGTAGATGAAACTAACAACTAAATACCTTTCTGGATCTCATAATAAATTTTTCAAGAATAAACCCAGTCATCAGTCAAAACATACAATTTAAAAAATTTTTTCCACACACACAAAATAACTTCCTTACTGCATAAAGAAGTCCCAGAAATCAATTAAGATTGATAACTTAGTAGAAAAGAGATAAAAGAACACAAAAGTTCACCCAGAAAAGGAATATGTAGTTCTTAAAAATATGAAATCATCCTCAATCAAATGCACATTAAAACTACAAATGAGGCACTCATCTTCATCTTACAGACCTGTAAAGATCAACAGGTTTTAAAATACACACTGAGGTGTAAATAGGCTGAATTTATCCTACAGATAAACACATGTACTCATATACTACAAACGACAAGGTTATCCACTGCAGCAACGTTTGCAACAACAAAAACTTAAAAACCTAAATGTCAACCATTACAATATAGGAAACTGGTAAAATAAATTGCAATGTATCCAATGAAGAAAATATTAAGCAGCTGTGTAAAAAAAAGAGGCAGCTTTTTCTACTATGAATATGAAAAATCTTCAAACTACAGAAAGTGTAATAAAGAATGACGCAGAACAAGGTATGTATCTTCCTGTGATTTTTTTTTTCTGCTATGAATTTTTGTTGGTAAAGTTACATCAGTATACATGCATTTATGTTTGTAAATGCTTAATCTCTGGAAGAATACAAACTGGGAATGCTTGCTTCTGGAAAGGGAATAACACAAGGATAATGGAAAAAAGGAATACTTTGTGCCTTTTAAATTTATTATCGGGTGTTTGCATAACCTAACTTAATAAATTAATACATCTTTTTAAAAAATACAAACACCAAACTGTTTAATGGTACCCGTTTAATGGTCATGCACAGCAGGTTGCTACCATTCAGGTCTGTTCAAATGGCAAGAGCAGAGGTTCATCATCCTAGCTGCCATAACCTGTGGACATTTTTTCAATGTTCAGATGGCCAGATATAACCCAGAAACTGATTCAATGCATCTGAAATAAAGCTTAGACACCAGAATTTTTTAAGTTGATAGGTGACGCTGATGGGCAGTCAAGATTGAACAGATGAGGTAGAGTATACCACCAACAAGTAATTATCCAGGTTCAATTTTCATCTGCATCACAACCAGTTTCATCACTAATTCTAACCACTGCACAAAGCTCTTAAGAAGAAACACATGAGCATGTGTAGAAAGCACAGTGAGAATCTTATTACCACCCAGTAGATCACTAAGTAGGTAGAGTGACCTTCATATATTAAATATAGCACATTTGCAACATTTATACTAATAGTAATCCCATGCAGCATTCCAGAAACAACTTTGATAGCGGTGAACAAGTGCCCAACAGGCAACTAACTGTGTGACACTAGGATCCCTGGGTGTCAGAATCTTCAGGTATAAAATGAGGAACAAGGTTATGTTCCCTATGCTCCAGTTCTACATGTTGTAATTCTCTAAAAATGTAAAAAATTAAACAATTATTACTTAGTATAGCCTACAGTATAAAACAGTAAGACCATTTTTCATCCCATTCATAGTTTAGAACTACTTCACTGCCCAGGGGGCTGGTATGCCTTAACAGACTCTCGGTTATGGATTATGTAGTGGTGACACAACAAATAATGGTCAAAGGTATTGTCTTACAGCAAATGATCCATGTTACAAAGCAATAATCAAAATGCTAGAAGAGATATTTAAAGACTACATCTAAAGCACTCATTTTACAAGTAAGGAAGTGGGGAATCCTCAATGTTTAAAGAATTTGCTGGAAGTCATGCTGTCATTAAAAGTGCTGTTAGAATCAAGCTCAAAATTTGCCAACTATAGATCACTGGTGTTTGTATATATGTTGATATAATCTTGTAAGATAAAACTATTTTAGCTAGGAATTTTTGATGACTAAAATGACACGCGGGTCAAGATGTCATATGTATTTGTACCAATTCCCCAAGATGAATGTAATTATTATGTATCAAAACGATATATAAAAAATTTAAAAATAAAGCAGTATACAAAGCTAAAGATACATCATAAAAATTTCTTACTATGGTTTCTTAATTTAACATTAATATATAACTACACAAAACTTTGTTAGCAGCTTTCAAAAAAGCGTAAAACTTTATTAGCAGATAAAACACATAATCTGATATTATTGTCAAATAATTTCATAAAGCACATTAACAAGAAAACAGAATTAGTATCTATGATTAAAGAATAAAATAATATGGTTTTATTCCAGTTACATTAGTCCCCTAAATCAATTGAGAGTTCTTAGTTAAAAAAAAACAAAACTATGAACTCATTGAGATTTACCTCCTCTCTTCTGCAGAGCAAGTGATTAGCAGACTGTTCTATGAACTTTTACAAAGAACCCTTTTCTCTCCAGTTTCTATCTCAAAGATGGATTCTTCTTCCATTCTTAATAACTCATCTCATTTCAAGTTTCTGACAATAATGAATTAGTAGCATGAACAAACCCTTTTAAATCTCTCCCTCTGTTAATTTAAAAACTGTTCATCTCATTTGAAATGTCTGATAATAATGGATTCCTAGCATGAATAAACTCTTTTTAATCTCTTCCTCTCAACTCTACTGGGTAGTCAATATGATGTTTTATACTTTATTATCAAAAGAATCAAACCTGCCATGCCAAATAGAAACACTTAATGGGTAAAGATGATTACATTTTGTTTTCTAGGCTTCAGGACCAATTATTAACAATATTTATGAATACAGTCAGGTAAAAATATTCTAATACCATAATAAACCATTAGAGCACTTATAAAAATTTAATCCTTCTCTTAATGAGGCAACTTCGGCATCAGTTCAAATTTAAACTTAGTGAGCACTATGGTTTTGAAAGAGATAAACTTCCTGAAAAACTCATGTTTCTTTTAGTAATTCTATCTAACATCTTTTAGTTTGTTCTGCTATATAATTTACTCTCAAACTATCCTAGAATAACTCTATGAGGTAGGGCATTTTCTGAAAGTCTATTCTGTTCTAATCAGTTTAAAAAAAAAATAACAAGCATGAATCTTACCTTGGAAGAGCTCATAGTACCATAGGGGAAATATACAAATGATTTCTATGAAATGTGCTACAATAAGAAAATGGGCAAGGAATTGATTCCCCAGCAGCAGGAAGATCTAACACCCTCTGGCCAGAGATGGGGGATGGGGGGGTTGCTAAAGAAAGTTTTGAGCACAGGATCACATAAAGCAGGTTTCTGAAAGATGAGTGGAAGTTCCTTGAAAAAAATATGGGGGAGGGAGGGGTGAAAGACAATCTCTGGCAGAGGAAACAACATATACCAATGGCTACTGTTGAGGCATTATTCCCATTCTAAAGATAAAAGGAGATAAAACTCAAAGGTAAATGGGCCTAAAGTCACGTGATTATTAATTAACAATGTATAAACCAGAATACAGGTCTTCTCATTTTAATTAGCTTTGTACATCAGGAAATGCTAGAACATGTCAAACAACAACATCGGATAATAAATTTTTATCCCCTCTTTACTCCTTCTTAAGAGATGATCCACAACTGACCCATGTTGGGGGATGAGGGTAATTTGATCCTCAGCAATCCTGTGAGATAGTATTTTTACTATTCCCACTTTATACATGAGAATATGAAGGAACACAGAGATTAACAAAGCTGGAAATTAAGTGACAACTCAAACCCATGTAAATAACTTCACCAGACTTAAACACTCAAACCCTAACCAAATCCCCACAGATCCCTGCTACTTTGTCAAATACCCTAGAGTCCTTCTTGGTCTGAAAATATCAGGGATACCATGTAAGTTCTAAAACATAACACAGTCCTACAGATATCACATGGTACCACACATCTAAAAGTTCACACCAATCTTCATAACTTAGCTCTGTTATGAATCTAGTATCCCTTGAATAGATAAGTCCATTGATAATGTGGTGTGGACCCTTTCAGCAATATCTGTACAATTTAATTAACTGCACAAGTGTAAACTCAACAAAAAATAGCAACCAAAAAGGTTATAAAATAAAGAGTATGAAGTCTGAAGATATATGAAGAAAGTCAAAATCTCCCTTTTTTTTCAGCAGAGTATGGGTTATTTTGGGAGGAAGGCACGTAAATGTGTTCAGGTATGCTAACGTACCTAACTACTCAGCACAGCAGTTCAGACCAAAGGATGGGATCTGGAGTACACCCCTAACCTCCCTTATCAAGGGTTCAAATGACAACCTTAGGATAACTGACAACAAAGCTTGCCTCTGGAATATACTTAGGGAAGTAGACCATTCAGAACTACCATGGTTTCCCAGGGCACTAAAATGAACTCCAGAAACTGGAGATCAATCTGTAAGACAAAATACTGTCAGCAACACTGGATTTGCTAGCACCAGTTGATTGTTTCGACTGTGCCCTAAAGAAAACTTTGAGCACATAAAACTTTGACTATAAAATTATTTTTGATTTGTCAATTTAGTACTTCATCTTGTGAAATATATGGGAAAGTAATAAACAAGCATGTAAGTCTATTTTCTACTACACTGAAGGTATGTGCATCAATTCATCCTCATTTTTCACTGGCGTGATTCAGAGTTGAAGGGTCCTACCCAAGTCCGGGAATAAGAATATTTCTTTCTGGCTCACTTTCAACCCTGTGGATCTCTTAACTCTCCAGATTACACACACCCAATAAACAGTTTCAAATCTGTCAGCACATCTCCAGGCCAGTAGGCACTGTAAAGCTTTCTTCCAAAGCTTCTCAGTGCGGTGAAGAGAAAATGTGAGATAGGCACCTGATTCCCAAGTTGCTAAATATCTTCATAACTGGAATCACTATCATTCATCTCATTTCTGTGACTTTAGTACCTGCTAATGACTCTTTCACTCCTCAGGCCCCACCCTTCAAACCCACATTATCAGTTTCAGGGAAACAGAAAACAGCAAGCTCAATCAACTGGACTACACTAGCTAAAAGAAGGGCAAAGAAATAAAAGAGGAGGTATATAAATGCAGTGAGACACACTTCCTATGAAACACTCTCACCACGACCTAAGGAGTAAGCTGAGCAATACAAAAACCAAGAAACGAAGATAACAGATGTATTACTTTGACCATCGTTAATTAAAGCAGTAACATTCCTAGCGACTGGATGAGCACTTGGAGTCTGAGTAGTAGGATTGTTCTAAACCACAGAAACAAAGTTACGTTTTTTTAAATTTCAGACCCAACGATGCAGTAATGTCTCTTTCAAAACTGTTCTCAGTGATCTTTACCGTGAAGCAAGTGAACGTATAAGGCCACTCACCACATTCCTTCAGAAACAGCCCAACCCTAAATGTATCTGAAATTCCAAGATGTACATATGCTATTCTGGGGTACAACCTAGTCTCAAAGGGGCATTTTGGCCCATTTAGTTTTCTAATTATTAAATTAGATATAAGGCAATATTACACGTAAGACTTCATCAAAAATCTGAAATAATTTTATACCTTAGAAAATTAATGTTGGGCATTAGATATGGAAAAGATATACATCTGTTCCAGGTTTCAAAATTATAACCGCTTATAGAGCCCCAGAACTATTTCAGGAAATTAAAAGGTGAGAAAATGTAACATGCTTGCATTTAGGGTTTAATAAAACTCTAAATAACTGAAAGAGGGAGTAACCCGAAAAGAAAATGGGAATCTAGAATCAATAAATAACACAATAATTCAGGGAAAAGAAAATTTTATATCCTGCCCAAGAAAGAGCATTGTTAGCCATTTTAATGCAATTTTCTATAAGAAGTAACCCTCATAACTGTGGGTTATTTACATGACTCATGAAGTGTATTTCCAACCCAAGGATAAAGAATAAAGAAAGCAATGTTACTTTTTGACAATGCCAAAAATAAGTTTTATTAGTTTATCTTACAAATAGGGAAAAAGAAAAAAAATTCATTTCGCTTAAATAAACTTCTGTGGAAAAAACGGCAACCGAAGACCAAAGGATCGTTTTTTAAAAGTACATGTCCAAATAGCAATTTAAATTAGCTTGTCTATGGTAAGGCTTGGAGCCTCTGAGCAAAATTTTCTATTTAGTCAACTAGTATGGGTCGCTCCCAAAAGTAACAATTAGATGCATGAGAAGGAAGGGAATTAAGTGGGTTAAGCACGCACTGGATGACTGTGTTTTGAGACCTGCTCACAGGAAGCCACTACATCCTGCCCCGAGTCCCTGTCAGTCACGCCGCCTCTCGATTCGAGTCCCCGGCGCAGCGAGGAGGGGCGAGTACAGGTGTCCGGCCCGGGCCCTCCTCCGCGCGCTCGCCCGCCCGCCCGCCCGCCCGCCACGCGCCCAGCGGCACCCACCCGCGTCCCAGGGCGGCCTCGTCCCCAGCTGCGGCAGCCTGTCTCGCCCTTTCCCGGGAGCCCGGCGGCCCCCTCCCCTCGGCCAGCCAGCCCCCTCCGGCCGCGCCTCCACATAATTACGGCCCGGCCCCCACCTCGGGGCCGCTCCGGCGCCACGGCCGCCCAGAGGCCTGCGTCTGAGGGCGGCCGGAAGCTCCTCGCGCCCCCGGCCCGCGCCCCGCGCTCCCGCGTCCGAGTGTGCCTGGCGGCCGGGCCCCGTCCCAGGCCAGTCCCCCGTTCCCACTCGCTCCGAGGGCAGCCCGGGTCCACGCCGGCCGTCGAGGTGACACCGCCCCCAACACACCCCCTCCAGCCTCGCCCGTGCGCGGCCCGGGCGCGCTCTCAGGCCGCCACCCCCGCGCGCGATGCCCCTCAGCCGCCGCCGGCGGAGCCCCTCGGTCCGGCCCCCGCTTACAGATCTTGCCCCGCAGGCTCTGCAGCACGCGGACCTCGCAACTATCCTCGTCCCCAGCCTCAAGCTCTGCCGTCGCAGTTGCCCCTGGCGCCTGGGAAGAAGCAGCCGCAGCAGGCGTCGCCGCCGCCGCCATGGTGCCGCCCGGCCCGTGCCGCAGCCCCTCCGCCTGCGTAGCCGGGCGAGGCGGAGCCCAGCGGCGGCCTAGGCCCGGGCGAGCCGCGCGCCTGGCCCCGCCCCCGACCTCGGCCGCACTCGCCCCGCCCCGCCCCGCGCGGCCCCGCCCCCGCCCCACCCGGGCTCTCAGTCACCGCCCCGCCCCCACCGGACTCCGCAGGCGGACCCCTGGCTGTGGCACTGACCAATCGTGCACCTTGGTCGCGGTTCTGAGCCGCCGTGAACACCCCCCCAGGGAGAAAACCCTAGGCCTCCTGTGAACCCCAAAATCCGGTGGGAATTGGGCTTCCCCCACGAACCAATCTCCAAGTCTCCTAAAGCTCCGGGAGAATGCGACCCCTTTCCGATTAGCGAAACTCCCCTATGAAAGAAAACAGAATTGGGCAGTTTGGTGGACATCAAAGCTACCTTATGCAAAAGGAAGAGCCAAGAGATATACGAGACTCCCCACATGCTTCTTCCACAGAAACGCGACGTGTACAAACCCTTATTCTTGAGAAAGAACCCTTACTCTGCAGAAGTTGGTTCAGGAAATGAGCCCCAGGGTCCCTTTCCAGCATGAACGCAGCCCCCGGGGGCCCTCCCAAAAAACTCCGAAGCGTTTACTACCTGACGTGTATTTCGGAATCACAAAGGGTTAAGAAGAGTACCCCCTCCATGAGTCGGCTTGTTAAAAAGTTGATTGGCTCTAGAAATTCGTAAATCTTCAACTAATTGTTAGCTTTATCTCAAGGGGACTCTTTACAGTGAGTAAACTGCATGAATAATACCCTGGTATGTGATGAGGAAGATGATTTCCTGGTCTTGAGGTTGTTAACTGCGCTGCCCTAAGAAGGAAGAAAGTGTGACTTAATAGGGCAGGGTGGTTCTTCACCAGGCCAACAACAGGAATCGGTCAGTCACAGTCAACAAACGCTGCTTTGAGGACCAGACAGAGAATAGCCTTAGGGGCCGCGCACTGGTCAAGGTGAAGAGAGACCCAGCCCTCCAGCAGCTCAGTCCTTGGGAGAGAGAGGAAAGGGGAGGGACCTTGAGAGATAAGGAAGATGGGGAAAAGCAAAGAGAGCTTTTGGGGGAAATGCACTCTTTCGGGGAAGGGGAAACGAGACAAGAGGGACGAAGCAGAAGTGTACCAAGGAGGAGAAACCACTTGTACAAAGGCCAGCGCCCATGGAGAGTGGCCTGATTTTGATATGTGTCAGGTGCTGAGGGGCAATTCTTCCAGTTCTGCCTGTGTGCAGTTTGCCTGTTCCCCTATGTGATCTTTATGCATCTTGGACGAAGGGAACATCCCTCCTCTTACATGCATGGTTTGCTGTCATTTCAAACAAGTCCAAAACTTACTTCCTTTCCAAATTGAAGTGCATAAGCTGTTACTGGGGCTAGAATGACTTTCTTATCCCCTGTCCCCACACTTTTGTTCCGTTGCCACATCCTCCTAACCCTACTGAAATCACTTGTCTCTCTCCCCTGTCCTTTGCATTCACTGTCATTGCCCTTGTTAAATCATCCTCACTTGTGACTATCAACATGTCATAGTTTTGTTTTTGTTGTTTTTAAAGGCATGCCTTTTTAGGTTTAGGCATAGAGCCTGATTCTATCCTTTTACACATGTGGCACTTGGGTAAATTATTCAACCTTTCTGAATGTGTTTGTTTTTTTTTTAACAATAAACCAGCGATGCTACACTGATTTGTTTCTTTGAAGGGTGGTCCTTAAAATTAATTATTGAAAGAATGTGTGTGTAGACCTGGTGTGGCCGCACACACCTATAATCCCAGCACTCTAGAAGACTGAGGCAGGAGAGTCACACGTTAAAGCCAGCCTGGGAAATTTAGAACTCAGCAAGACCCCGTCTCAAAATTTAAAAAACAAGCTGCATATGTAGCTCAGTGTGAAAGCTCTGGGCCCAATTCCCAGTGTGCATGATGGAATCGAGAAAGCATGTGTGAAGCAGCTAGTTGGGTTAACTCAGTAAACAGTAAACATTGCTTTACGCTCTTAACCAGAACTCTTGTAATTAATCTACCCTGCTGGGTGTGGTGGCCTGCACCTATAATCCCAGCACATGGAAAGGCTGAGGCAATAGGATCACCACAAGTTTGAGACCAGCCTGGGCTACATAGTGAATTCAAGGACAGGTTGCACTACTAACCAAGACTCTGTCTCAAAAAATAAAAATAAAAATAAAACAGGAAAAAAAATAGATTCCTCATCCCCTTCATCTATATACCACTTAAATTAATCTTCCTAAAGCAAAAATTGGAGCTTGTTATTTGCAGGCACAAAGGAAAAAAAAAGTCAATAGCTTTATTCATCTGTCAGCAAGCAAGTGATTGCTACAGGTCATTAACAGTGCTAGAAATGACTAAAGAATAAAGTTCAGATTTCTCAGCCAAATGTTCTGGGTTGGCACTGGACCCAGCCTACCTGAGCACTCTTATCTCAGCTGAACTGAGTCACTTTTCCCATCAGCCTACCTATTAAGTGTCCTCCCTCCTGCCTGGCCAAGTCGTGCCTCATTCTGTCAGAGACAGCTTCTTTTCTGAACTTTGTGTGGCAATGATCACTTTCAACTCAGTATTATATGAATATGTATCCTCATTTTATCTTTTCTACATTTGATTTTTTCCCTCCAATATTTCAACTCCTTGAATGTATTGAAAGAATGAGTAGAACCATATTTAGCTCACTTAACTTTGTTTACTCTGTAGACTCAAAGTTTTTCTGTTTCAAAAATTCTGGTTTGTGTTTATTTTTTTCATTATCATTCCAGTTTTAGTATATGTGCTGCCCAAGCAAGCACGTATTTTTTTATTATCATATTCATCCAAAAAAACTAAAATAGGGTTGTAAAAGTTTAATAACATCTAAATCCATAATTTGACATTTAAAAACTAGTTTTTAAAGGTTTGTTCCTTTCTTGAAAACATCAGTGCCTGTACTGGAGTCTTATGATTGCCCTTATTTTAGCTGTACCCTATGTATGTAACTCTATTATTGAGTTATTATTAAAAGTATGAAAACAGTTTTACATAAACTGGCACTCTACCTTTTTTTCCTCCCAGGCAATCTTCCTATGGAGGATTTCAGAATTATCACACTGTTTCACTAAAACCCCCACATTCCATTTTTTATTCATCTGAACTCACTTCTCATTACTCTATTTCTCAATAAACATTTCAGGACATAAATATGTTAGCTGATTCTGGCCTACTTTGATGAACTCTTTGGTAGGATCAATGTTTACTTCATGTAAAATATTTGGGTAGTAGTTTTGTAGATTAATAAGGCCTACTGTACAATTATAAGGTGCTTTTATATCTCATTCCCTTTATTGCCTCTGTATTGTATTTTAAACTCATTTAAAGTTCCTCTCATTTCTTCATGATGTTTAGTAACTGGAACAATATTGCATCAGACACAAACTTGCACTTCACTTCCTTCCTCAAATTATTAATGAATGTGTTTAGAGGCTATCACTCCTATCTTTGCCCTTCTCCATTCTGAGGAGCAACCATTCACTACTTTGTTTTTTCCTATTTCTTCACCAGTTTTTAACCCATTCATTTATTTTCACCCATACATTAGCTTACTTTGTGGTGGATGGTGTAGGAAAATTACATTGCCTCTTGAGAATGTATCTTGAAGCTAGAAACTAAAAGCCAGCATATTTTTGAAGCATCCACCAGCCTACAGCATGGCATTGTAAGTGGGTATCTCCTGGCCCCCAGTTATTTATTATCTTTTGTTCTGGTGAGTCTAGGGAAGAGAAGTGTATTTGCTTTTCAACACTTACATGTAGATCATGTTCATAGGTCAGTGCACTTGTGAGGCAGAGCTACTGGTGGTGGGAAGACAAATTCCTTTGGTCTCTGACTTGATTTCCTCATTCATCTCATCTGAGTGCTTTTATGTATTAAACTTTATTCACTCCCCTGCATTATACAAATGACCACAAAATTCAATCGCCTTTTTTTTTTTTTTTTTTGCTTTTTGAGACAGGGTCTCACTATGCATTTCAGGCTGGCCTTGAGCTCACTTTATAGTCGAACTCACAACAATCCTCCTGCCTCAGCCTCCCGAGTGCTGGGATTACAGGCGTGCGCCACTGCGCCCGGCTCAATTGCCATTTTTTTTATATAGCTGGAGTGGTGGAAGGTGATAAGAGATCTTAAATATTCAGAGAACCTTTAACATTTTACCTTAAAATGAGATGAAGCCATGACAAAGTGGTGTCCCAAAATGTGGGCAAACTTTTATCCTAAACCTCTAGTTGTCCAGCTCCTCAATTTAAAATATTTTAAAATATGTTCAGCTCCTAAAAGAGAACATTTAAGGCCTCGATATTGGAGCATGAACGTTGATGCCCTTAGGCCAGTAGAACTTCAGTTGTTCCAAAATCTCCTTCCTCCTGAACTATGTTAGTATATCCACTGTACCCCCAGGGCACTCTTCTTGTCATTTTAGACTGATAAGACAATGGCTGTAGAAAGAAAACTGGAAAAGTTAGGTAATTGTGCGCTTTCATCTTCCATTCATTTCTGTATTTGTCTGGGCAAGACTGACCACTTGTCATAAACCCAGAAGGCATGTTCCATTTAATCAGAAGAACCCCAGTAGAGGACCTTTGACATGGCCCTGATGATTTCCAGGCCGCAAGGATATAGCGAAGGTCTCTTGAGGCCAGAACCCCATTACTCAGCCTGGCTGTCACACATCTGAGTTGACGTTTCCAGCTGTCAAGGGAGTATGGAGCTGGAAACTCTTTTAGCTGTGTTTGTGGCAGGTTGGAGATCCAGGAAGATCCAGGTATCATTTGCAGTCCACTCCTGGGATGATTAATATTGACTACCAACTCGAATGGCTTAAGAGATGCCTAAGCGATTACTAACATGACCTTATATGTGGTTCCTGGCTTTCTCCCCTCTGGATGTTCCCCTGTTCTTTGCTCCTTGAATCCCATAAATTGAGTAGTTTTCTTCTGCCCTGCCCTTCCACCATTAGGTTTCTGCCTTGGACCCAGCTAACCATGGACTGAAATCTCTGAAATCATGAGCCAAAATAAACCTATTCCTTTTTAAGTCCTGGGTATCAGGTATTTTGTTCCAGCAATAGAAAGCTTACCAATACATCTCCCCAGTGCCCTTGGAGAATAATTCAGTGGTAATAGGATAGATGTTGTCCTTGAGTTCTTTTGAATTCTCACAGAAGAGGAAAGATATTTGAGCAGAGCCAGAAAAGAGCTGATTATAGAGCTGACCCAAAGTCCCCCCTTGGAACAACACTTTGTGTGGAGGAAATATCAATCAGGAATGAGGACCGAGAGTCAAGAATGCAGGTCCAAGGGAACCACTGTAAAACACAAGAACTAATAGTAAGGTTGTGGGTTGAGTGTTTACTCCATACTAGACTCTTCATGTAGGCCTACACAGGTAGATTGGGGTTTATTATTGTTATTTCCATCTCACAGGTGATGTCTCAGCGCACAAAAAGATTAAAGAATGTCATAAATAGGTCAGAAGTTCACAAATAGAATATCTGGGATTTGAGCCGACACAGTCTAACTGCAGTTCACATTCCTAATCACTCCACTCCATTGCCATTTGGGGATGATCCGTCTCCCATTGGGCAGTTTTCCCAGTGATGAGAGTCTGAGGGAGACCACCTCTGGGAGGCAGCTGATCCTGGTGATCAGGACAATTTCTGAGCAGCTTCCATGATGTTTTTCCTATGAAAAACTGATTAGGAATTTTTTTTTTCTTTTTGTGGCACCAGGGATTGAATTCATGACATGCTTGCCAGGCAGACACTTAGGCCACTGAGCTAAATCTCCAGCCCTACTGATTAGAAATTTATCCCCAAATCAACAGAAAACTGGCTCCAAAAGAGAAGCTCAGGAGAATTTTATTTGCACAAAGAAAGGCACAAGCAGATCCTGGGGACCAAAAAGGACTCCAGGGCAGTGGCCTCTACTATAAAGGCAGGGCAGCTCCTTGGAGGAAGAACCAACCATTCTGTCAGCAACCAGTTTATTACATAAACAAGACTCAATAGGCTATCAAACAATATTATTTCCCCCTCCAATACCACTTCTATCTTTGTTTCCAATTGCACACGTGTTAAACCACTTTTTCAGCCACCCTCAGTTGTCAAAATTGTCCTTTCAATAATACAAGTATCTAGTTTAGAATAATAATCAAAGCATCACTTTTCAAAGTTAAAGCTTTCCTCTGATTCAGACCTGCCCCAGGCTGGGAGGTCAACAGTAGGAGCAAAGGTAGAAAGAATGTGACTCCTTGCCTTTTCTGTGGGCTCATTCCTTCTGCACTGACAGAGATTTCTGACTCCTCTGGGGGAGACAGGGCCCAGCAGAAGAGAGGACAGGGGAATTGGCCCATCTTAGATGGCCTGCCACTGCTGCTTGGGGTCTGCTGATGAGGTCCGCCAGCATTTCCCTCTTCGGACGGAGCCCTTTAAATGATATCTCCAAGTCCATTCCGTGAAGGGAAGCTTCTTCCCAAGGCCTCTCCTCTACTCTCATCCTTACTCTCCCTTTCCTCTGCCTCAGGCAGTAGCCCCTATCTTTCCTTTAGATTTCTCCCATCTGCCACATCCTAAGTGCGGTGAGGGGTCTCTTGTGGGGGCACTTTCACTTGTTTTGAGAAGAAGGGAACAGCCTTGTCTTTGTCCATGAGAAGGGCACAGAGAGATGTTACCCATTTTTGGTGGGGATACTGCATAAGCAGTGCTGAGTTCTTCTCAGTGCATCTTACCAGGAAGCATGTGGTGAACATTTTTGCCATTGCTAGTGATGTTACTTTGATTCCTTGATTAAGGCAATGCCTACCAAATTTGTCCTCTGTAATGATGATAGGTAATTAATAAGTATCCAGGTAATTAATAAGTATCTTGTGGGTTAGGACTGTAAGGTTTTGTAAAAGTAGAATTTCTCCCCAAACGTTGGATGAATTGCACCTTTGGCTATCCAAATACCCATGCTAGAAACTAAGAAATTTTCACTTTGTCCTCTTCCTTCCCTTTTGTATTTAATAAACAAGTCCTGCAAATCCTTCCCCTTAATGTTATTCAAATCCATCTTCTTCCTCTTCCCACTCATACTGCTTAACTCAGCTTCTTGTCATCTCTCTCTTAAGCTAGTAGGACACCACTTAGGTAGCCTCTCAACTTCCTAGGTATTCCTCTCCCCACATTACTACTACAATTGTCTTTCAAAAACTGAAAATCTGATTACATCATTTTTCTGCTTAAAATTTTTAATAGAGATGTTGCAAACTGGAAGCTTTCATGCTGTGAGGGGAATCATATGACCCATGTACTACAACTCAGCATCATTCACCTGTAGCTGATGTGACAACTACCTCAAGCTGGATGACTCAAACAATACATATTTATTTCTCACAGTTCTGGAGGCCGAAAGTCCAAGATCATAGTGCTGGCTGATTTAGTGTCTGGTGAGACTTTTCCTGACTTGCTGATGGCTGTCTTCTCACTGTGTCCTCAGATGGTCTTTTCTTGGCATGTACATGCAGAGGGAGTGGGAGCTCTCTGGTGTCTCTTCTGATAAAAACACTAATTCTATCCAATCTGGGCTCCCCACCCTCATTATACCTTCATTTAAACTTACCTCCTTCACCACACTATCTTGAAATGCAGCCATTTGGCAGGTTAGGGTTTCAACATAAGAATTTGAGGAAGACATAAATACTCCTTCTGTAATACACTCCCCCTCTATTATCTCCCTTTCTCATACCCATGGCAGACACAGCCAATCAATCATTGTATTCTTTCTTATCAAATTTGGTTGAACTTTAAGTCATTGAGTCCAGCCTTCTCAAGATCAAATTCTCCCTAGGAGTTGGGATGTATACACGGGACTGAGTTTCTCCTAAGGTTTCAAAGACAAGAGAGGCCTTAACTCACAGAAATGTGAGGAATAAGGTGTTGCTGCTGAAGGTAGCATGGCTTAGTTATAGAGGTGGAGGCCTGGACCACTGTAACCTGTGCCCACCACAGTGCTGTGCGTATTGACCAGATGTGTGATCTAGATAGTTTTCCTGGTTGACTTTGACTCCTAAAAGGATTGTTGGTGACTTGGCATGTTTAAAGCATTCACTTTGTGCTTCAACTAAACCACGGGGTCTGTTGTTTCAACCAAGAAGTCTAACTGCTACATTCCTGCATTCTCTGTGCCCATGTGCAGAGTTGTCTGTGGTTCTGTCTCCGTGCCAGGTGTCTGCTGGCTGATGTTGACATGCTCCTCCTACTCCCTGTCCAAGATTCTCTCTCACCCTAATCTCTCCTAGCAGCTAGGAGACTTTGGGCCACAAGCAATAGACAACTTCCAGGAAGTGGTTTAAAGAAGTATGCTCTATTTTCTTCATAAAATAAAAATCTTTACTGTTACTAAAAAAATTAAAAGTAGAATTATCATATGATCCAACAATTCCACTTCTGGGAATTTACCCAAAGGCAGGGTCTTAAAGAGACACTGGTACATTCATCTTCATGGCATTATTCACAGTAGCCAAAAAAGAGGGAATGATCAAATATCCATTAGAAGAAGAACCAGGTGTTTTCTTCTTAAGTCTCACAATCATTGTGAATATAACTGTCTTGATCTAATCAACACTAATACTCTTGGCCTGACAATGGACCCTCTTTGCTTAGGTAACCATAAGTAACCTGCATGGTTACCTGAAATCTGAGATCTGAAGGAAACCTACGTTCTTTTATAAAAAAGAAAAGGAGTCAATATCCATGGAGTAGGTGAACTCTGCCCACCATGCCAACATACATACCCACCTTTCAATAATATTGCCAAGTTCAGCTGAAAATATATGAACACGTTTAATGGCCAAGGTTCACCTCATATGTGCCTGCATTCACCGGGGTGCTCATAATGTAGTTACTGTTGCTATTTGTTTACTTGTGTATGATACTCCCCCAAACCAGACAATATTTTATCTTTGCTTCACCAGGGTATAGGAAATGCAGAAGACATAGAAGGCACCTACTAAATATTTGATAAATAAAGGAATGAATAAATAAATGGATGAGGTAGCCTATTTAGAGAAACTGATAACAACCGAGCCGAAATTCTGAATTTAAGGCTCACAAGGGAAACCAGAGAAAACCACACGAACAGCTTGGCTGAGGCTTGCTTTGGTGAAAGTTTATGTGCAGAGAAAAGGCAATGTCTCAGAAGTCAGATGAGGAAGATGAAAGGGAGAGAGGCAAAGTCTGGGGTTTGCAATCCTCACTCAGAGCTAGGTTTTACAGGTCACAAACAATTCATCTTTGGCAGAGAGAGTCCAGAAGAGCAGAAGCGCATAGATTGTATGCTGTTGTCTAGTAGTAGCCTACCTCTAAATATGTCCAATATTAGCTGGGCGTGGTGGCTCACGCCTGTAATCCCAGCACTTGGGAGGCTGAGACAGGAGAATCGTTGTGAGTTGAGACCAGCCTGGGCTACAAAGTGAGCTCAAGGCCAGCCTGAATGGCATAGTGAGACCCTGTCTCAAAAAGACAAAGGGCTGGGGATTTAGCTTAGTGGCCTAAGCGCCTGCCTGGCAAGTGCGAGGTCATGAGTTCAGTCCCTAGTGCCACAAAAAAAAAAAAAAAAAAAAAGAAATATCCAATATTTTTGTGGGTTGTTGTAGAACCTGGGCAAACTGACCTCAAAATTGCAAGATGTCATGATGTTTGTTGCTATGACCAAATCTCAAAATTCACATATTGGCCTGTGGCTGTAAATGAACTCCTGTTAATATCATTAACACAAACTTCTTGGTCTTGTCTCTCTGACTGTGAAATCTTGAGTGCTTTACAAGCTTTGGACTGCATTCCTCCAGTCTTTTTGTAATGAAAGGAAAGTGGTATGCCTGTTTGTTTAACACCACCATTTGTCAGTAACTGAAGCCAATGGCCTGCTCTTCTTCGTTACAAGTTTGACTTGTGCACATTATGCGCTATTATTAACCTATCTTTTATAAGCCAGTGGACAATAGTCTTGAATCATCACATGGTAGCCCAGGCTGCCATTTGCTGCTACTGAAAAGCAGATCTCCATGAAAGGAAGGTGGAGGCCTCTGAAGACTCTTATTTTTGGTGGCATCAGTGCTAGGACCAAGCCCACTGGCAGTCTTCCTCTGGCATGTAATCTCCAAGTGCTTGGTATGTTCCTACAGAGATATATAGAAGTTTAGAATAGGCCTGCCCAATACCTTGGCCCTCACAGTTGAGGGCCCGAGAAGAGGGGAGATGCCTGACCTGACCTTCCCAGGTCAGAGCTGTGGGTAGCCCTGTCCCACAGGTGCCTCTTGCCTTTGTCTAAAAGAGAGATCATGAGTGTAAAGAAAGCATGAAGCCTTCATGCCTCACAGCATGTATAAGGATACTACTTTCGTAAGTTGCATTGTATCTAGCTCTAAAGACTTTGGTATTTGCTTTATATAAATATAAGACTAAATTTCAGAGAAAAGACAAGGATAGCACAATAAGAAATAGGAATTTTGATAAGTTGGTTGTCTATTTGAAATAATTGAATCAAAATGGCTGCAGAAAATATAAAAATTCTAGTTTGTTGTGTGTGTGTATGTGTGCGTGTGTGTGTTTATGGTGCCGGGGATCAATCTCGCTATCTCGTGCTTACTGGGCAGGTTCTTATGCCACTGAGCTAAATCCCCAGCCCTGCTGTGCTTTTGTTTTAACCTATGCAAGGTAGAACCTCAGTACTGAACCTTGGGGATGACCATGTACAGAGGTAGAAGTGGGATCTGAGCAGGGATGGTTGAAGCAGCGACCAGGAAGATTGGAATCAAATTCTCAAAGGCACTGAATATAGCACTTGGATGGAGGATCAAATATGCCATCTTCCTACAACACTTTTACCCTAAATCAGGGGTCCCCCACCCTCCCCATCTCCACCCACAGACAAGTAGCACCATTCTATGGCCTGTTAGGAACAGGATCACATAGCAGGAGATGAGTGGCAGGCAAAAAAGCCAAGCTAGGGCCAGGGATATGCTCAGCAGCATAAGCACCTGCCTGGCAAGCACAAGATCCTCAGTTCAATTCCTGGTACCAAAAAAAAAAAAAAGAAAGAAAAAGAAAAGCCAAGCTTCA
>RJWT010006245.1:0-29505 GCA_004365215.1 Cuniculus paca
AGCTATGTCCCCTGCCATTCCATCCCTATTTTACAGGAAAGGAAATTGACTTCAATACAGGGAGGTTAAGTAACTGATCTGTCGGTCAGCTGACTACCAGAACTGAGATTCAAATCAAGTGAACACATTCTTAAAAATTTCAAAGGTGTAAAATACTTTGTATATTATGATTTCTATTGGCAGTGTAGTAATTGTCATTTTTAGATCCCTTAAAAGGGGAAACACACTGTAATTTGTCCCAGTGAGTTGAATCGGTACAGGAGAAACCACTGAAGGGAGCGAGAGTAGCAGTAACAATGTTAGGGTTGGAAGCTCAGGGAGACAGGTGTGAGCCTATAGTTGAAGGAACTGAGAGGCTTACTTAACTGCTGTTAAGTAAGAAACATGGAGACAGAAAAAAATAACTCTTGCTATTGATACGTAACGTAAGTGCAATTACTAAAATGTGGGCTAAAATCTTAGAATCTGAAATTTAGAAGGGAATTTTGCTATCACTAAAATGACACACATGAGCAGGGAATGTTGCTGCACACTTATAGTCCCAGCACTCTGGGAATCAGTGGCAGAATAGCAAGTCCCTTCCCAACCTGGGAAAATTAGCAACTTAGTGAGATTCCATCTCAAAATACAAAATTTAATAGAAAGGGAGTTGGGGTGGGCATGTGGAAAGGTCCTGGATACAATCCCCAGGATCACACACACATACACGTGCGCACAATGATACAAATTGTAAAAACAAAGACATGCATTGGGTTGCTAAGGAGCCTCTCCTGGTAGATACAAGTCTCCATGTAGTCTGATAAATAGTTAAGGTATAAATAAATTTATCAATTTAGCCCTAAAAAAGAAACTCAGATTTCTGTTGATCTGCTTTGCTCATTTGCTAGATGTACTGATGAATCTAGGGACTTAGTCATCACCTACAGTCACCTGAACCGGAACCCAGCTGCATGTCAGCCCTTTCAAAGGTCTTTTCATCTCCCAGTTCCAGTTGTGCTTTACCTCAGTGGAAATTCACTGAAAGGCGCCCCTGCTCCTGCCTGACTTCAGCAACTGCTGGCTCCCAGACGCTTCCCTCTGCAGCTCAGCAGAGAGAAAAGTGTGACTGCACACCTTCCGGGAGCGGGGGAAGACAGATGCCTTTCTGAGGAGGCGTCTACGAGTCCTTCCACTCCTTGGCACCTGGGCACCTACAATATGCATGCACACACAAGTGGAGTCTCACTTTCCATTTGCAAACTCGCAGCTCAGTTCTAATAATAGCCTGTGGTGAGACCTTTCCCCAGGGGCTGTGATTCTCTGTGCTGCAGCCACTTCTAAAGCCAGCCTTCTGTTCTGCTTTTCTTTAAGGGAAAACTCTTGGGAAAATCCCACTTAGAGGGACATGCAAGAATAGCAAGCAGCAGTGGATTCTCCATCTCAGAACACAACTTACCTCAGTTCCATCTAAACACAAAGAGGGAGCAGCAGGAAATGTGTCAGGTGAAGTTCGGCTTGGCGGAGTCATAGGGTTCCCATATACAGGAGTTAAAATAATTTTGCTTTTGTGTAGACACAGGGTCACATCTCCTAACAGTTACTAAATACTTTAAGAACTAAGTGGATTTTTGATAGTTGATGAGCACATAGGTTTTGCCAATTTCCTTGCTCAAACATAGAAATTAAGTAACTTTTGGGAACAGCATGATTTGGTGGCAAGGCAGTGGACTCAGTCCAAAGCCTTTGCAACCCCTCCCCACCTATTGTCCTTTCCTTTGTGATTTGAATTAGCTTTGCTACTTCACTGTTGCTGAGTTATCTCTCTGGTGTTCAGTATCTCATTGATAAAGCAGTGACCGTAGCCCATAGTGATTGCTGTCTTTGAGTCTGCACATTCTCTGTGACTTATTTGTAATACCTTGTTTAAAAACAAGAGCATGATATTATTTCCACAATCTGTTAATGACAAGACTAAACTTAAGAGAGATGAGATGACTTGCCTAATGTCATGGAAGTAGTTCATTAGAGCAACAGGATTAGAATCCAAGCTTTCCAATTCCTGTTCTATTGTAATCCTAAATGTACCAATTGTCACACACACACACACACAAAAAAAACCTGACACCCACCACTGAACAGTTATGTGCCTCACAGCTGATTCTTCCTTCATTTGCTGCCAGCAACACTGGGTGAGTAAGTGGTCATGAAGTTGTCCAGTCAAGGGATTAATAGTGCCTATGCTAAAATTAGCCTTAAAATCCTGATTGGAAGTCAATCTCCCTTGCACTGTATTTGGTTGAGGAAATAGAAAAAGAGAAGTTTACAGAAGTAGCTAAGCCCTCAAGCTGTGATCAGGATGCATGTGCTTAAATCCTGAGTTCAACATTTAGTAGCTTTGTAACCTCATAAAAGCCAGCTGATTTCATATCCCTTCATTCATGAAGCGCAGTTAGTAATAACACCTACATCCTGAGGTAGTGATAGTTAAAAATAGTAGTGAATTTAGCAGACTGAACATGTACTAAATGCTCAGTGAACATTTTTTTCTCCCTCCTCTTTCTTTCACACTTCATTCTTCCCACTTGCCCTCCACCGCTTTCCTCAAGAACCTAGAACAGGGTCACAGGTGGCACTGACCGTGTCATTATTACCTGAAATACCTGGGTGATGTTAGATGGAAAGATGGGGCCCATGACAATGTCAAGGCATTTAATTTTGGTTGAAATTCCAAAATTAAAATCATTCAAATGTCTACAAAGTGATGATTTCTACAACATAGATGATTCTGAAAATGAGTTTATCAAGTCTAATATCCTGTGCGCAGTATGTGTCAGTCTAGATCTTTCTGCCATGTACCATAAGAGGCATCTATTCTAGTGATCTTTGTCAATGAATATAACACACATGTATTATGTGTTTAGGTAAGTATATGTGTTTATATGTGTGTACATATCACATCTGGTGGTTTCTTTGATATTAGTCTCCTCAAATCCCTATGAGATAAATGGAAATTTTCATTTTTTAAAAATATAATATTTAAGCTTCAGAAATATTATTTCCCCAGTGAGATGCAGGTCTCTTTTGTCATCTTGATACTGTGATTAGGCTATCACTGGTGAAACCTTCAGTCCCAGAAAACCATCACTGTAGCAGAAACCTGGGGAGCTCAAATGCATAACCCCATCGAAGAATCTTTTGTTGATGATCAGCTCCTATGAGTGGTGGGTAAGAAACGTAATCCAGCTGGGAGTGGTAATGCACACCTGCAATCCCAGCACTACGGAGACTGAGGCAGGAGGATTGTTTCAAGTTCGAGACCAGCTACAAAGTGAGCTCAAGGCCAGCTTGAACTGCATGGCAAGACTCTGCCTCTAAAAGATTGTGTCAGATGGCATGAAAAGACAACACAGGATCAAAAGATAGTGAAACACAATCCACTGGAGCCCTCTCCTGCCTTCTTTCTCTTGACTTCTTGACCTTGATTAGGGCACGTGTAATTCCAAAAAAAGGATCTCAACCTCTTCTTTACATCATGCAGAAATTACCTTCAAGTTTCATGTAGCACTAGCGGCACATATAAAGGGATATGTAATCACACCAGAAGTGCACATTATGTTCACCTCTGCTTCCATGTAAAATATTGTGGGCAAAGGATCATCTAATCTTCAGCAAATAAGACTTGAAGGGCATTTGGCTGCATCGTTCACATTTTATAAATGAAAAAAATGAGAAAGAAGGAGAAATTAAAATAAATTTGTCCAAAATCAGTGTTTCACTTAATGGCTTTAATTGCTTGTAGGATTTCATTTATGTATGTATTTCCTCATAAGGAAGAAAACAGGAATCATTTTCCTTTCATAAAGAGAGAGGGAGAAAAAAAAACCAGAAGCAAAGCAACAGAATTTATCTTTATGAAAGCAAATTCTGTAGATATTTTGCCAAAAAGGACACATAGTGAAAATGGATTAGTTCATTTGAGTGGTTTGTGGAAAATATATATTTCCCGAAGCAGGTGGTGCTATCAAAGTGAATAGGGAGAAAAATGTCGTGTATGAAAAATATTTTTTTCAAAATGCTATTTTTCAAGTCGAAAGGGAAATGACACAAAATCCTACCACTGACTCTGACAGCATATTCTAATGGGGTCTGGCTCTATTTTAGAGAAACACACACTCACATACAAACAGAAACAAACATTTTCAAAAAGGATATGTATAGAAAACCCTGGAGGTTTTACATTTGTTAGATGGAAGAAAAAAAGAAAGACAAACAGCCTGCCAGATAATGAGATGAGTGAGCAAGTTAGTCATTGGAAACTCACAAAATGCACATTTTTGAGATTTTTCTAGTACTGTAGATATAAGCAGAAGCACACTGGTGGAATAAGCAGCAGACCATTGCCCTATAGACATTTTAGTAAAATTCCAGAATTTAGCACTTAAAAAAAAATAGATCCATGAGTTAATGTTTGAATTAATTTGATTTTAATATAGTTCTATTTCAATATCTTTTATTTTTCAACATTTTAAAAACTTTCGAAATTCAGTTTAATAGGCATTTATTGAGCTCTGGTCATAGAATATGGCTAGAACCCTAATGGATATTATAGGACATATGAAGAATAGAAATGATGAGAAAATGTGCTAGTTCATTAAAAGAATTAGCCTATCCCATTAATCAATTAAGCTATATGGTGATCTGTAAATGTGGGTTCCTGCTTTCTTGAGAGACCATGCAATTTATCACCTCCACTAGGATACATTTTTTTCTATCTTTCTATTGAAATATAGTATACACAGTGAAGCACACATATATCATAGTTATTCAGGCTCACACCTTTGTCTCCTCTGTGTTCACTGGCTTACCCAAATGGCTTCGAATGGATGAATCCAACCTTACTTCTTTCTGGTGGGGCGTTTTATGCAAAAACCACACTGAGGACACTGTTGTCCTTAATTATGGAGGTGGTGTTCATAACAGACAATGGAACAGTCCCTTACTCTGGGACTGAATCCATGAATAGATGTGCTCAATGCTAAAGTTATGCTTTGTCCTCTGTCATCTAACTGCCTTTGTTCATGGGTTGTGCCCTTCCCCCAGGAAGCGGCTTTCCACTACTAAGCATAGTGAGAGTTAACTAAAATCTTAGCAATTGCATGAAGCTCCTTCTGATTTTGGCACACCTCCAATGAATTTCTATAATTCTTTCAGGTTTTACCATGTAATTTAGCACCTAATTAAATGTATATATTAGCTGGTCACTGTTGCTTTATAAATAATTACCTAATGTAGTCCCTAGCAAATAATAAGTACTCATTGATTGAAACCTGTACTTGAACTTGCCTCTGGCAAGGGTAGGAATCAAGTCATAATTCTTTCAGTCTTCCTGATATGTTTATGTTTATGTACAGACTTTTTTTATTTCTCATATGAGCAAGGCATTGATGTCCATGCAATGACTCAAGATAGAGCACCCAGAAAGATCACAATTTTCCAAACCTCATACCTCGTATACACTGAGTCACAATCTGTGTGCTTCCTCTCCATCATTCCCAATACCTTCTCGTGGTTCATCTCAAAAGTTCATTTCTGAAGCATTAAAAAAGTTATCTATGCTAGGTCCTTCTGCCCTTCAATCTGTTCTACCCAACATGTGGTAGCAAGAGACAGTCTGTTAAAATAGCAGTGAAATAGCTCCTTGACCCTGCTTAAAACTCCTAATGGTGCCTCTTTGGTGCCAATTCTATAGCATGAATCTCACCATCTTTGATTTTATCTTACCTAGAATTGGCAGTAAATGCTTAAATGATTACCAGATCGTGATGAGAAAAGAGAGCTAAGCTTACTGGTTAACATCTTTCTTGGGGGAAGCAAATTTTCAGATTAAATAGCTTTCTCTCCCAGTTTTACTTAGCAAGCAGAAACAGACTCAGTTTATGGCAATAAAGACACTAATTAAGCAGAGTATGGGAAAATGTCAATGAGAATTGACAGCTGTGACTTCACACTTAAAATATTAAGTAAAAGTTGCCTGCATTCCATTTTCTTTCTCCACCCTATCCTCCTTCTTGCTTCTTCAGTATTTGATTAAATACACTAGAACGAAAACATCAATTCACTCTAGTTAGAGGGTGAGACATTGTGAATTAATGAAGTCAGACTCATGGGCAGTTTGATTCAATTCTATTACTTTCAAGTACTTATGATAACTGAACTTTAATCATCCTAACATAGAGATCATTAGTGCATATGATATTGATTAGCTGAAAGTAATTTGTAAAAAGCAAATATGCATACACATTTACACATAAATACATATACATATTATCATATGTCTATATATACACATATATGTATAAGCATATAGCAGATGTATGTTCACGGTTACTATTACAAGTACTTCTAACTCTATGTGTGTTTGTGAATGTCTGGTTTTCAGAGCTTATTAATAATTAACATTTCCTAAAATTGTTTGCACCCTGTGTATTTAAGTGTACCATATTATTTTATATTTCTCTTTGAAGAGAGAGATTTTTAAAAATTTTAAATCAAATTTTAGTCCCACCTTATCTCAATCCTCTGGAACTCAAATTAAAAGGTTTTACTACAAGGAATATCGAGTAAAAATAATGATGATATTTATTGCAAGAGAATTCTTATGTGAGTCAAATTGCTTTCTGAGCTCAAAGATAAGAGTTTTGAAGCAGCATATTACTGGATGGAAATCTTGAGAGCAACAATGACACAAGCCCCATTACCTAGCGTCATGCTTATAACAGTGCAGCTTTCGGTTTTAAATGTTATTTATTGGAAGCTAACCAGATTGTGAGCATTTAATTAAATATATCAATTTTCAGGAGACCAGAATTGTTGTGTTTTCTTAGAAGCTTGTTCTGAGAGTTTTTTCCCTTAACACTAGAAATTATAATGCTTTTTTGTCTGAAAAAAATCTTCAGGTATAGCTGTAATTTGCTTTTGCAATCATATCAGTTTTTCTGGCAAAATGCAACCCCAGATCTCACATGACAGTTTACAAATTAAAACCTGTAGAAATAATTAAAAAAGGAGATATGTACAGGAGTGTTACGTGGAAACGTGAAGCTTCAGCAGCCAGCACAGCTGAGTGATAACTAGACGTGAGGCACAAACTAATTGTACTTATCTCTTTCTCATTGCAAGAAAAGCATGCAGGCAGGCTTTGCCATGGAGGGAGAAGGGAAGGGCAGAGCATTTTTCTCATTTAAAGGTTCACATAATAATAATAAAAAAAAGAATATGCAAGGAAAGAACTAGAGAGAAGATAAATAATTGGTTGTTAAATCAACTGGTATGGGTCTTCCTTTTAGCTTCGAAATAGTCCTACAGTCACTGGCTTCTTTGTTTTCAACCCAGCATCTTATTCCCCAAGGCCTTTGGAGCACCTATCCAGTTTGAGAAGCTACATTTATAATCAGTAAATTGTTCTTCAAACTGGACTTCTAATTTTCTAGAGACAGGTTCCATAGTTTCTTGTTTTTTTTTTTTCATTGTTGTTGTTGTTTTTCCCTCTTATGTCTACACTACAGCCACTAGTCCACACTTGGGCACGGAGTGTTTCTAGAGATTTTCTAAGATACTTTCCCTTGGCAAGCTTTTATCCCCCCACACACACACTCACACATCAGCTCTTTTCTGTAAGTCCAGATACAATGCTTTCATACCCCAGTGAGATTTTTCATCCCTTGGGGCTGGACCCAAACTGGAAAAATTGTCAGCAGCAACATTAATTGTCTCCTCTCTTTCCTGACAAAAGTGTGAAAATTGGTGTGGAGAAAGAGACTGAATCACTGTTCTACCCATGAGGTGGCCGCTGGGGACCCAGTGCAGCCTGTTAGGGGGATGGCTATGTGGAGGCAGGTTTTCTATCTGTCTGAACAGTTCCTACAGTCTGGATAAATAGATGCTTTAAATCTCTAGAGCCAGCAAACTTCTTCAGGATTTTCTTCTAATCTTTTGGAGACTGTGTTTGGGACTCAAGCATTCTCTAATTGTGAATAACTGACCTTGGAAAACTCAGAAGCCTATGTCCCAGGAAATGTGACCACTAAAATATTATGTGGAGATCTGCTCATTCCCACCTCTGTCCATTTACACAGATACTTCTTCCTCTTTTGGAATTCTTCCTTCCATTTCAGGAGTTGAACATTGACCACCCTTTAAAAAATGAAAATAAAAGCCCCTGCATAATCACCTACTTTCAGCTCCTTAAATCTGACCACCCGCTGGCTATTTCTCATATATCACTGGGTAAGTTTCACTGAATTTATTATGCCTTCTTTCTCTGTTTCCACCCATGCATTATAGCCATCCAAGTTCAGAATCCATGCTTCTGTGCAGTATTTTACAGGATATAATATATAGAGGTTGCTTGCCTGTAGTATGATTGATAAGTTTTAGTCAGTCTGCCTACAGCAGAAATGGGGAGCAGAATTTCTGATCAGCATGCCTTCTGCCATTCTCCATTACCCATTTGCACATAGCTATTTAGTGGTTTTGTCCCTGTGTTATAACTTCTACTCCTTACTTAGGTAAGCTTCCTGAAGGCTGAGGGTTTGGTAATATTAATCTGCCTGGTGATATAAGAGAAGTCTCCAAAGGACAGTCCTAGTAGGGGAAGCATTCCAAGCTGAGTAAGTACTTGATCAAGCTGAGTAAGTAGAAATAGGCAAGTGATGGAGACCAGAGACTAACAAATATTTCAGTCTAAATTTCCCATACCACCATGACACTCACTTGAGGAAACAGAAGGGATATATACCCTGAGCAGGAATTTAGATCAGATGAACATCAAAATACAGGTTTTCTGTTAACTTTAATCCTAAAGTCAGTGTGATGATTAATTGTATGTGTCACTATGCTGGATCATATTGTACCCAGACATCTGGCCAGATTATTCTGAGTGTGTCTGTAAAGATGTTTCTAGATGAAACGACATATCAATCTATAGACTTAACAGGGTAAGTAGGCCTCCCTAAAGTAATGCATCTCATCCAAATAATTGAAACCAATCACATAAGAAAAGGACTCAGTCAAAATGAAACTCCTACTGTAAGGCTTCTTGAACTAGAACATCAGAGTAGGACTGAAGACTGGCTCATCATAGGCCTTGAGCCTTCCAGCTTTAGAATTTATACTACAGACTTTCCTGGTTCTCAGGCCCTCAGAGTCAGACTGGGATTGCAAACAGTTCTCCTGGTTCTTCAGCTTGCCAATGCAGACTGTGCAGCTCTTTAGCTTCTTGTGCGAGCCAAACCCTTACTTTCTCTCTCTCTATCTCACTCTCTCTCTCTCCCTCCCCTGTCTGTCTCTGACTCTCTCTATGTCTCTCTATATCTCTCTCTGTCTCTCTCTCTCTCATAAACACACCCTGCTGGTTCTGTCTCTGTGGAAGACTCTCATTGATATGTCAGTATTGTCTGGCATTCATAGGTGCTATTTTCTGACAAGAAGAGACCAAGCCACGGCAAGCTGGCTTCAACCCCAGTCCAGTGTTTCAAACAATCCCTCTAGCCTTCCAATTGGAATATTTGCTTGGTTTATTCTAAGAAAGAATATAAGTTTTTTCTTTTTTCTCCTCTGTTCTTACCAATCTGTCCTTTGCTATTTGGCAAGAACTGGGAGCTTTTCTTTTGGTCTGACTGGATCTGGAAATAACATGGTTATTTTTGTTTAAACATAATAGCAAAGAAGTACTTGAGCTTATATGCAATTTAGTCTTATCAAGCCTGGACATATTTGTTTGTGTACAATCAGCATGCCTGAATGATGTCAGAAGAGCTAGGAAAACAATATATATTGAAGCCAGAGTTGTTAGTGGGTGGATCCCTCCCAAATAATAAGCATTGTACACATGATTGGAAATAAAATGAGTTATTCAGGCCAATACAACCTGCTTGAGTCTATACAGCATGTCATCTGACTCAAAAACAAAACAGAAAAGAAGAAATAAATGAAAGGGAATGGCCCAAACATGGAGGCAATAATATTGGTATATTTGAGAGCTTTCTCTAGCCACTCAATAAAGAGTTGTTGAGAGAGTTATAACTTCAAATATAAGCAATAAAATTGCTTTTATATATGTATGTTTGTGTGTATGCACACAGATACACAGAAAGATCGTCTATAAGAAATATGTGAGTGCATTTAAGTACAGCTTTGATGTTATTGATGAGTTGCCTCACACTGAAGTTTAGGATGCCTCAGTACCATTGTTGTAGTCTTAGAATTTTCTTCACAATAGGATATGCTTGACCTCTTGCATTCTACATTCTCCATCCCACGCACACACAAGTTACTTCAGGTCAAACAAGCACTTCCATGCAAGGTTGATGTCAGGGCATTACCTTTGTAGTTGTCATCAAGGAGATGACTACTTAGGAACTGCCTTTCTAGCAGTATTAGTAGTTTTCTTTCAAATTACCTTTGTATACATGCATAGAAAGAGAAAATAGAAACCAATTTCAAATAAAAGCAAGTATATGCGTTGAAAAATTTGTCCTTTGACAATCAGTGGAATAGGCAAAATATAACATTCTGCTACCTAAGGCCTTTTGCTCCACCCTCCAAACTCTAACCTTAAATTTGCCCCATCATTATTAATGTACTAATACATGTTTTTGAAAGAATTTATACTGATTTTATATCTACTGAACCTCCCTAGTGATAGAAGAAATGAACAGTAGAAATATTAAAATTCAAAATTTATTCTGTGATAGTTGCAAAACAATATTTTCTTTTAATTTTTGCACTTACCAGTTAACAGAATACAGCCACCCAATTTGTTGTAATTGTTGAGGTTTACTATATCAGTAAAATTTTGATGTCAAACATTGATTCTTAAGCCCTGCATCAACAGATCTGAATCATCAGGTAACTGTGGAGCTTTAGAGACCTGAATCTAAAATAAAAGCAAACAAAAAATATAGAACATCCTGATGAAGGCAATATGCATTCATTCTTTGAGAAGAGCTACTGTTTTCTTTCTTTTATCACCTCTTTCATTTAGAGTTGATCCAGTGACATTTTGCTAAGGTAAAATATAAAGAGACATGCCTTAAAATTTGTAATTAAATGATTTATTTTTTGATACTTTAGTATAGCTCTTTTGTTTACTGTAATTATAGAATATTCCCTTAACCAAAGACTATCTTTTTTAAACTGGGTGTGGAATTTAATCTCATCACTGCAGAGACTGAGGCAAAAGGATTGTGACCTTGAAGGAGACAGACACCTCCCACTGTAAGTCAGATCTTAAAACAAAAGGCAAAACAAATACAACCAACACCCTAAGTAGAAACATCAGGGATTGACACTCTAAATAGGTATGGATAACCTTGACCATCCCAATCCCATGTAGGAAGAGTCACTGATCCTTAAGAATGCTCGCTTGCTATGTGACTTGCTTCCCTATTCATCCCTGATTTGGTCAATTTTACCTGAACAGTTAATGTTATTGGTTGACCATAGTTCTGTCCTACCTCATGCCCATTTGCCTTGTGAGTTCCCAGGTTTTCCCCATCTTGGACCCATCGCACCTGGTGCTTTTACCCTATAAAAGTCTCTCAAAAAGACAGAATCTTTGGCAACCCACTCGGGACCCCTTCTGTCTCTCTCTCTCTCTCAGGCAGAAGCTTTCTTTCTCTCAATAAATATATCCTGCTAGTGGGGGGAGAGAGAGGATTGTGCAGTGTGAGCCCTGGGTACATAATAAGACTTTATACAAAAAACTGAAAGAAAGAAAAAAAGGAAGGAAGGAGGGAGGGAGTGAAGGAAGGAAGGAAGGAAGGAAAGGAAAGCAAAGCAAAGCAAAGCAAAGCAAAGAGAAAAGAAAAGAGCAAAGCAAATACCTGGGAGCAAGACACATAAGGTGACAGGACAGGGCAAGAAGTTCTTGAGAGACAAACATGGATTATGGAAACTAGTGAATTGGTTGGGAAGATATGAGACAAAGCAGCTGAGCTATGAGGTGCACTTTGAGAACTCAGCGGACCTGTTGTTAGGTAGTGAGTATCTGTGCAAACATTCAGAATTAGGGAACGTAAAAAATAAAGAAAGATACAAACCCAGACATAGGAACCAACACACCAGGAAGTGTGAGAAAGGATGGGAAACAGCAAAAGAAATGGTCTGAATCTCAGTAATCAGAATGTTTACCCCGCTTATTTCGTAATTTGAATAGATTAAGGTTGTACACAAAGTTACAAAGCCTCTTTATTTGTTTGACAGTTCAACATGCTAAACTTACTAATCAATAGCTATAAATCTTTTCAGTGGCAACAGTTACAGCAATATAACACAACAGCCAAGAAAATCCTCCTATAAAGATTGAGTTAACTACCAACCCATTATCAGAATGGATTTATTGACCTATCAATATGTTTAAAAGGTCTCTATTGTAAAATTAGTGAATATGTAAATAGTATTAAATGATGGAAAGTACAATCTGATTTTTCAAAAAGAAAAGAACTATTAGATTTACAGACTTCCAACTTGTCATTTTTTTCTTAATAAATTTCCCTTCAATATCTCTACACTTTTTGATATAATTTTCTTTCAGAAAAAAAGAAAAAAAAACCCATTCATTCAGGCTTCCTAAATGTCCTTTGTACTTGTCTGTATTTTACACAAGAGCACAGAGGGATATTTTTCTCTACTTTGAGAACTATGATTCAATAGATTTTTTAAATAGAATGTCAAAAACAAAAGAATAATTTTAGTACAATGGCATGAGAACTAAATGTATGGATTGATTCTCTGATAGGCTATTTACTCTCCATCTCCCACTCATGTACTTGTTAAGTGATTCATGTAAGTGGCCAGAGTGTTAGAGACTCTAGCTCCCTACTTATCAAACCAAATGGGCCTGAAGCTCACAGTCATTCTGCCTCAATCCTCCAGAGATAGGTATGAAAGTACACTGATGAGTATTTCAGAATCCTTCTTATTTCTTCAAAAATAAAGTGAAGAATAAAAATAAATTTGCAGGATATAAGGCATGATGCAATGTTATCTACTGCAGAAGACCTGCAAAAGAGGCAGATGTCTCTAGAGGGCTGGCATTTTGCTTGCAAAATGCAAAGCAAACCCATTCTTACTCAATCTTATCATGTGAGTTCTCACCAAACAAAGGGGTTCTGTAAAGAAGCCTAGATAAGAGTCTTAGGTTTATATTATGAGATTGGGGCTCACTTTTTCTGTCCTACAACCTGTTACATTTCTCTGCTGTCTTTTCACATGGAAAAAGTGAAAGCTGTGTATCAGATGAGATGTCCAATGTCCTCCTGTGTGAAGGGCCAGAATAGACTAAACATTGGGACTGTGCTAGCTCTTAAGCTATTGTCTCTAATTGCTACACTCATTTTCCTCCTCTTCTTGGTGGCACGAAGAAAGAGATATAAAAACTGAAAAGAAAAACGTTATTGTTTTTTCAATTTTTTCCAACTGCAATATTTTTGTCTCCATAGCAGACTTTTCCAAATTAAAAATAATTATCCCCACTTCCAGGACTACCCTGTTGTGCCACTTCAGGGATGCCAGCATCCTCCTAGGAGGTCTGTGCCCCAGCCCTGCTGGGACCAGTCTTTCAACTGTCCAGGCAACAGCTAGGCAGTGTCCCCTCCTCAGAAACTGCTTCCCATTTTATAAATTCCTTCTGTCTTCTAAGTTCTCACATCCTCAAATTCTTGCTTCTTGCTGCTTGAGAATAGAAGCTGCTTCCTATAGAAGTTACTTCTGTGTTACCTCAGCATTTCTCTTTTGTCTTTTTAATCCTTCACTACTTCATAAACTAACTTGTTTCATTACCTTCTACGAATGAAAATAACTGATGTGCTTTAGGTATTCCTAATTGGAGGATAATACAATGAATGTCTGCAAACAAATAAGACATTTGCAATACCAAAAATATATTCAACTTATCTGTGCATCTTTTTCTCCAGGATTCTGAAACTTCCTCCCTCTCTCTATGGGCATCCTTTCTGGGATGTTATTTGAGCTAAGGTCCCCTTTTCTTCCTAGGCATTATGCATTGGTCTTTGCTTTTGCTAACTGCTTGTTGCTCGAGTCCTCACAATATATGCTGCTTCTGCACCGAAGCAAGTCAAATTGTCTTATTATAAAGACTTACACTAGGTTGAATCATAATCACTGTCAAATCAGGTCCAACATGAGCTTTGCTTTCATTTCTGCTTAACAGTGTGGATTAGAATTGTTTTCCTGTGGGCTGACATTTGTAGGCAAAACTAAACAGGTGGCCATTATTTCTACAGGTAGGAATTAATGTGCAGCAGTCAGCAAACCTGCCTTACTGCAAAACAAAAGTCTTCTAAAATAATTGGCTTCTGAGGCAGCCCTGCCACACAGGTAGACAGGAAGGCATGTGGGAATTGGTAAGCTTGGGGACACAGATGTTTCCCAACTAGTTTGGCATAATTCATGTGCCCCGAACCTTCTGTTTCGAATGTTGGGTGATAGTTCAGCGAGATAATGGCCTCTGTCCAGGATGTGAATTCCTGGAGGACAAGAAGAAGTAGTACTGGGACTTCATTATAAGTTGGTCCTCTTGTAAGTTGCAGCAGCATGGACTTGGGAAAATCTTCCACGCAATTGACAGCGAGCTTAATTCATAGCTCAAATCCATGTTGGAAACATTCCCCAATTGGAATCACTCACATAAATTGTGTATAATGGATATAAAGTGCAGGGCATCTATCCTAAATTATCTTAATGTCAATATTATTTTCTAATAACTTCATAAGCTGTGGTATGTACCATAAATTTAATTATCAGGATGTTCTTTCAGGAGTTCCCTTTAGCAAATGGAAGGAACATAAGATCATTTTTCAACTCACATGCTCAAACACTGAATTCAAAGAACATAGCTGACTGAATTATTTGGTATCACTGAAGCCTTCTTGAATGTCAAATTCTAGTTAGGGAGACAATCTTGAAACATTGAAAGTTCAATCATAATTTAAATATGACTAAATATCAAATAAGTAGTAGTAACCCTGGAGGCTTGCAAGGAAGGTAACCTTAGAATATATTTCTGCAAATGGGGAACACAAAAAGGGAAAAGAAAGATCGAAGCTGACACTTAGTTGTTCACAAAATTCTAGCCAGTCCCCCAGGTGTTTGGTGTGCTTTGTTATAACTTCTTTTTTTCTTCCCCAGGTAAACCCAAATTTATTTATTTATCTTCTGCTGAAAAAAATACAGTCTTAAATCATGTCTGGAAATTTCAAGTTGACATTGGGAAAGACCTAGGAGTATCAAAATACAATAGGGGTTTAACTGAAGAACAGAAGAAGGATGCATGGGCCAGTCATGCCCCAGCAGGCTTTCATTTAGCATGTTGAGTTTCTGTAAAAATTCCTTGAGAATAAAGAATTCTGTATATTTAAAGAAAAATTCTGCAAAATGCCACTTTCCTTTTCATTTGGCATTGCAATTTATATTCCCCAAATTTTGTCTTCTCCCTCTAGATTATAAATCCCTTGAAGGAAGAAGCAGAAGCAATAAAGTTAAGCCACCACAGGTCATCATTTTCATACTCTCATTACATAAATATTTGGCCTTTGATCTTCATTGAAACGTCATTTATGCTCTACTTGAGCATGACACCATTGTAAAATTCCCTAACCAATAAAGCAGATGTCTTAATTTTGCTTTTGGAATTAGAACATCTAATGCTGTATATTACAGATTTTCACTTTAACACACAAATGAAATGTCTCTAAAGTTGTCTTTCTTTGAAGATCAATATCCATTGTATTTTGGGTTCTTTATTCAACCCATTTTACTGGATCGAAGATAGCATAGATCTCTTCTTCTGTCTCCTACCATTTGTCTTTGGTTAGCACCCAGATTTTCCCTCTGTATCCTAGTTGGTGACTTCTGGGTTGTTCAGTATGTCAGGTGTGAATAAGCATTCTCGATTTCCTGTTTTACTAGTCATATTAGAAAATATCTGTATTTTTAACACATCCATGTTAATTTACTGAATTATATGAAAGTTAATATTAAGTTACTTGCTGGTTTCATTATCCAAATAGTTCAATAACTCAAAGTTTGATATTTTATACTTTGTACTTACGCAGATAAATTTTGGCAGTAAGAAATTCAAAAGCCTGGCAATCCTATTTCATGATCTCTACCTGTTCACCAATGGATACAACCACATGTATAATTTCATTCTCTGCCTTTGTATGTATAAGGGATAGAAATATACCTTTGATTTTCTTAATTTTAATACTAAAAACTCATATCTGTAAAAGAAACATTTATTCTAGACATTGATGGAATTACTGGAGACTGTCATAAATTAGTGCCCTTGGAACTAGTGTTGAGAAAACAACATTGGGAAAATCACAGCCGTAGGTTCTTTAAAATTGGTTCTTGCAGTTGTAAGGAAGAGAAACACTTGGTAATAGGAAACAAACGTTGGATTCGAAATGATGCTGGCACTTGGAGCCAAGTTACACATGTAAATGGGAATTACTTATTTGTTTGTTAGTAGATCAACAGACAAATGAAAGATATTTTTTGGTCACAAGTATCAGCCACCTTGAATCTCCATCAGATATATTCTCTATGACCTGGAAAACTCTAAAATCATTCCTTCCAGAAGTCAAAATAAGGGTATGAATTCTATCCCATTCATATGCAGGATGTGCATTTCATTAACAGCTTTAAATAAGCAATGGAAAAACTGTATAAAAGTTTACATAAACCCCAGCAAAGATTCAGAGCACGCGAATGCCTATATTCTCTGTGCCCCTCCCTCCAGCAAAAGACCTGAGTTAAGTAGCAACTTATCTTGACATTTCACTTATCTTTCTACTCATTTTCTTTGCCAGAAAGGGATTTGCCACACTTGCAGGCAACAAAACACAAAACCAGCTCATCCTCCTGTTTCTTGCAACATCCCTGGGGAAAATGTGAGAAAATGGTCAAATGCTAGAGCTTCCTGAGATGATGAGAGAAAGAAAGAACGAAACGTCTCTTTCAGATGCCAGGGATTGTAGGAGACCTGGTAACTATTACTGTGCTGCAGAGAATGAGGAGAAAGCGAGGTTCACACAAAGCCACAACAACAGAGAGAAGAGATATGTGTCATTAAGAAATCGGAAACCAATGACAACTTTTTTAAAAGTCTGGGAGTGACTGCCCCCACCCTTTTTTTTTTATTCCAGGGATTGAACTCATGACTGCGCACTTGGCAGGCAGGCACTTGTGTGGCCTCTCTTTTTTTTTTTTTAATCCTTAGGAAATTTTTCCACGTATATATCATTAGAGGCTTTTAAACAATATTTTTGGGGAAAGAAATGTTAATATTCTTAGAGGGAAAATACTAGTTAGAGGTGAAAACAATGAATGCATCACACTTATGCATCACTCCTACTTCAAAAACTTTGAAAAATTTTTGCAAAGATTATAACAACAAGGGTTGGGGATTTAACTCAGCAGCCTAAGTGCCTGCCTGGCAAGTGTGAGGCTGTGAGTTCAATCCCCAGTACCACAAAAAAAAAAAAAAAAAAGATTATAACAACACTATCACCATTAGAAAATTCAAGTCTTTTTGAATGTGTGCATGCAGAAATAAGGTTCAAACAGAATATCGATGTATTAACACATCTAATCAAGATGTGGGTTTTTACATAAAAGTTACTACAATGGGATTTTTCTGTTAGATAAATTGAAATATGTCATGGTTCAACTTGAAGCATAACTACTAGAGTAAAAGACTAATACAGCCTACTTGGTTTGTAGCAACAGTTAAATATTGTTTTGCTCTTCTCATTTCATGTATTTATGTTTTATTCCTATCTAATTTATAAGTTCCTATTCTATTTAAATATCTTTCAATGACAGTGTAATTCTTTTTTAGGCATTCCACAGACATGTGTTAGTAGTTTATTGATTTGTTCTGTGCCTTATACCAGGCTTAGAAATGTAAATCTAAACAGAATTATAATTCACCATTCATAGAGTTCCTATTTGAGATTCCTGCAAATGAGTATTATTTTCCATGACATATATAATATGCTAATGCTATAAAACATAAAATTTCAACTATTGATTTAAAGACATCAAATCTAAATCTATGCTTTTTTTTTTTTTGCTGCTTAAATAATCCATTTTAACTTTTTAGTAAAAGAGTTAGCTTGAAATTTTCTCGCATCTCTCTCATTCTGGGTTTTGACTAAAATTGAGTAAAAGCAGGAGCAGACAATCAGACTAAAAGAAAAAAATGTTGGCAATTTCTTACAAAGGAAGTATACAGTGTCCAAAATTGCAAATCACATTTACAAAAATGTTTCTGCAAAATGTCCAAGGTAGATGCTAGACCAAACAGAGAAAAGAGATAAGTTTGAAATTTTAAAGTTTTTTTTAGATAAACATATGATAAAATCCAATAACTTTTTCAATGGTGATTTCATGGTTTTGTAGATATTTTAATCCTTTTAAGTATCTGTCTATAAAGGGATGTAAAAACAGTTCCATTATAATCAATATGGTAGGAGTTACATCAGACAAACCCTCAGTTACTGAGTGGTACAGCCACTTCTTTTTGCCATCTAAGTGTCCTGGTTTAACACCAATATTCCAAAATTCTCAAGCAGTAAATACTGATGTAAACTTGAAATATAGGGGATTTTGTTAATTTCTGAGTTTTTGATATGACACAATTTTGTTCTAAAGATAAATTATGATTTTAGGCTAATATACAACAAAAAGTTTTTTTTTATTTCATTAGCCGGTTGATTGTGGGGAATTTAATCAATATAATATTTATCAAAAGAGGTTCATTTTCCAGAATGGAGGTTTTGCTGAAAAAATAACATTATCCTGTACCCACCAATCAATCAATATTCACCAAGCAATGCTTTTCAAGTCTCTGTTCTAAACATGAGGAAAGATGTACATGAACAGCAGACTAAACCTGACCAAGGACAGAGTGTCCCAGAGTCCTAAAGAGTCAACCCTTCAAGGGGTATCTTCTCCCTTCTAATCCTGCTCTGAATTCTGTGTGTCCCAGAATTCCCTTTATAAATGGCCATGAATCTGCCTCTAGGGACTGAATTGTTTCCTTCCTTGGTTCGTTGCTCCCAAAGGTCTTTAGTATCTTGGGTGTATAAATCCCTAGACCTAAAGAAAAGTCAAAGAAGTCTTGAGGGAGACATTTCCAAAATATCGAGCACACGGTCTAGAGAGTTCTTCACAGCATGGGACCAACTGGGGATGGGAAGAAAAGAAAACTGCCTTATGGAGATTGCGGACGGCCACTTTCCCTACGGCTCTATATTTAGTCATAGAGCCTAAGAATTTTAAATTCTGCCTCATCTTCCAGGTTAGTATGAAGATACATTTGTCAAAGTAAGGAAACACTGTAGCATATTTTATTTTATTTTACTGTTAGCTTAATATATAATTTTTGAATCCATATTAGTTGTAGAGTTATTTGGCACCCTGGTGTTTGGTCAATCAAATATTTAGGGTGTGCTGAAGGTATTATCACTGCCAAAAAGGCGTTTATATTCTAAATAAATGAAGTAAAACATATAAAATGCTTATTATACTTGCAAAAGAACATAAAGTTATACTTTCTTTTAAAACCCAACCAGCCTAATAACCCATTTACTCTTTCAGCATAGGTTAGAATTTTTAGCATGGGATAGAACTAGTTTAGGCTCCTTAGAGTGCTTTTTTCAAGAGACTCGTTCCTCTTGATTTGCTTTGGAAGATATTTCAGGGTTATTTCAACATGATGTCATTCTAAATATTCAGTGTTACGTTTTTGTGTGTGGGTGTGTATGTATTAACATAAAAATCAAAATTATGTAGGGAGTTTGAAAAGTGATGACTGGAAGGATAGATATCTGTGATGAATGCCTTGGCTAAATATATTTAAATGCATGAGCTCAGGTTTGCTATTAGATTGTCCTAGTTTTATCAGTCTGTACATAAAAATAATAAAAAGAACCAAATTTTAAAAATCAGTTTTAAAGGTTTAAACTGACTCCATAATATGGTCTAAATACTTTTGATATAAAAAAAGAATAAGAAATAATGAAATTGCATTGAAATTGTATGACTTGAATACGGTCACTGACCCACAGCAGGAGCAAATATGATTTTCTACAGATGCTCCTTATAACAGACTTTAATATGCAGTGCATGTGCCTTCAATCTATGTTTACATGATAGAGGAGAACAGAACTAAAGGTAAGAGATTTTGCCTTTTAATTTGTTTTCATTTTAAAAAATGTATTTAAATTGAATGGGTCTAACATTCAACTGTCTCCTATTGACTTTACTGAGTAGACCAGCTGTTAGGGCCACTTAGGTAAATAATTAAATGTTTTAGAAAACCACACAAATACATATTTAACCAATAGACTGGAACAAATAGAGCCTCAATGGGCCATTTGGAGCTTGGGACAATTGGAAGATTATTGAGCTGGTAGCCCACTGTGGCTCATGTTAACGTTTTTAGAGCAGGTTAAAAAATGCTAACCTGAGCTCACTTTAATGAAAGTCCTTAATGTGCAAGATTAAAAAGTCATAACGGAACATTATTGTGTAAGGGGCAACCAGGATTAAAAGTGGTGTAAGTAATGCTGTTTGTTAAACGTGCCTTATCACACGTAAGGGAGAAAGAATTTGAGATTTATATGGAAGCAAAATAGAGTATTTAAAAATTTCAGAATACATTTTCAATATATGTAGATTTGTATTTATTTATTTACCTGTGTATTTATTATTTACAAGTGTTTCAAAATAAATTTTGTAAGGCACTTTATTTAAGCTATTGCTGAAAAATTATAGAGGTGTGATGTTATAGATGATTCATTTTCACACATTTATGAGAAATTCTTAGTCTCTCAAGGGACAAACTATGCTTAGAGTAAAGGTTCTTTGTTAGTAATATTAGAAATAAAGACATATTTTAAAAAATCTATGACTTTAAAGTTGTGGCTTATTTCTTAATATATTTAATTGGCCTCTTCCCATTGCTCCTTTTTAGGTATCTAAAGAAGACTGTGCACTAGCTACAGGGATTTCTGTTTGTGTCCACAACACAGACACTATCTTTGGACTACAGCTATACTCTTCTATTTGTGGCTACATCTCTGGAGTTGTTTCAATGTCTGTGTCCTTTTAGTGCAACTCTGTTTAAATCTTATTTTCTCACTTTTTATTAACTTGAATTCTTACGAAGAGAGGGTTTCTTTTTTGCATCCCTAAGGATAGTCACATGCAATGCACCTCCTGACATGTATGTGTCTTGTTCTGGAGATCACTATTCTAGAGTCCTACTTATGCATGGAGCATCTTGAAAAGGAGCAGAAAATCCTACACATTGATGAAGATGCAAGGGAATCCTAGATATGCCCTAAATTTAAAAACCAAAGGTTGCCTATTATTTTTTAAGCTATTACCTTTAAATAATTGCCTTGGTGGCATTAACTTTTTTGAGTAAAAGGTTATCAAATTATAATATATTTGCTGTCTCATAGAGTTTTTCACAGCACTGAGCAGGTAGTAGATATACTACTACTGGTGAATCAAACAAAGAACTGAATAAAAAGAAAAAAATGTGCTTCTAATAAATCTTTTAAATTCCTGTTCCTTCTTGTGGCAGGACTCATACACTCTTGCTAAAGTGAACTGATTCAGGTCGAAATCCTTCTTCCAGAGAGCACTGCACACCTCATAGTCTGAGAATTGTTGTATCTAGGATGGTGCAACAAATGATGTGCCTGGTTTATTTATAAGATAACACTGGTAAATGAGACACGAGTGTAACACTCTTGCAGATCATCAAAGACCTACTAAATTAAGTCATTCATTGCTCATCAGTTCACTTTATTGAGAATTTGCTGCAGGTAGAACAGAACCCAGAGAGCACAACACCATCATCTCCATATAACTAGAATGCATGTATAGTCTCAGTACACTGGGAAATTAATTTTTGCCAACAGTCCTCTGGATGCTCACGGTTTTGAAAATAAGAGTACAAAGCACCATAAAGTAATAAATTTGTTAAATGTGGACCAATATTAAGGAATTCAGAGACAATGACAATGACTCAGAGTGGAACTCAACCTAGTTGTTTCCACCTCTGGAATTGGTAGTTCTGCATTAAAAGACACTGCAGCTGCATGAGACTCAGTGCTGCTATGCAATGAGGTTTCTAAGATAAAGACACATCGAGAAAAAATGATGAATTTGCATGAAGTCTGGTGTGGCAGCAATAAATATTTGGTAACAAGCTCTTTCAATATTATTGTTCTTTCAGTTATTCAGTCACTGTAGTAACTTCACTTTTTCCTAACGCATTTTCTAGTCCCTCTAATAAATTCCTTTTTCAAGCAAGGAATCCTTCTTTTGAGTTCCTTCTCTTGAATTGCATATCTCTATAAAACAAGAGCCTGATGGTTCTGTTCCTCCAAGAGGCCCGCAGTGATCTCAGTTGTGGAGCCTAGCCTGTCCCAAAATGAGAAGTTTGACGTTGGTCTAGAGCACTGACACAGTTCAAGAAATAACATTTGGTCAAAAAATCCCTGAAGAAGTTTCCCTAAACTAGTAGTTACTTTTTGCCTTCTACTTTCTCTTGATGAGAACAAAAGCTATAGAAAGGGCTTCAGTGTGACAATTGTTCCCGAGAGGAGTACAGAGGCTATGTATGTAGGCCAAAAGGAGTTGGAGAGTTGAGTAATTATTCAGAGAATTTGATCAAAGAAGACCTTCAAACTGGATCATTGAGACACCAAATGTACCCACCCTTGGGCTCTATGTGCATTGACAAATTAAGTGGAAAACAGAGAACATTCAGATAACTTTGACTAACAAATATTTCATATCAATTATGTGTTTTAAGCAAAGTCATTAAGATATTCTTCGGCAAAATTTACTTTTTTTCTCCTTTTCTTATTCAATCAGTGTAGATCTGGCATCCATAGTCACTTCTCTCAGTTCCACAACAAACTTTTTCTCAATTTTACTGTAAAGATGAAATCCAAGTTCTTATTTAGAATTGTGGAAAGGTTAAGCCTAGGAAACACATGATTTTTGTTTTTTACAAGCTTATGTTTAAGCTGTGACTTCTAAGAGGCCAAGGACAGTCTTAAGAACATGGTTGGTTCTCAGCATAATTACAAACTAGGCAAGACTCTCCTGAATGTCTCCACCCAGTCAGCATCCAGCACACTTACTGCCCTCCCTAGGATGTCCATCCTTTGTATTTATTCCACCTTGCCCTCCTAGGAGACTCTGTTCTTCTCTGGAAGTCCCCACAGTGGTAAGCACTGGAAGAAATAATTTTGGTTGCTGTTTTAATGCTTCGTAATGGCTTGAGGTGTTAGCCCTCCTTAAAGCAGCTGCCTCTCAACAGGGGTATTTGCTTGCCTTTGGAACTTTAGAAATTGAGGAATTGTGTACAACTTTCTTTTTCCTTTTCAGTGATATTTGTGTTGTCTGGAAGTATGAACATATTACTAAACATGAAATCCTTTTAGTTCCTTTAAATTATATTAGTAGTCTTTTGTCTGTCCTGACCATTACTGACGCTACCATTGCATGTAAAAACACGATATGAAGAATTTTTGTTTGGGCTGGGGATTTAGCTCAGTGGCACAAGTGCCTGCCTGGCAAGTGCAAGATCATGAGTTCTATCCCTGGTACCAAAAAAAAAAAAAAAAAGAAAAAAGAAAAACTCAAAGAATTTTGGAGAGATCATATGCATTTTCAACTGTACTGATGGCCATAGAGGCAAATTTCAGTAACAAAGAATAAAGGGTATACTAAGAACCAAAAAATATAAACGATGCTTTCAATTTCAGTACCTACACACATACTCTGTGCTAAGATAAGGGCCTTCATGGCTCTATGTGGCAGGATCATCAATAATGAAGTAGAGCAGGATTAATAATTTTAAATAATATTTCTAACACATGTACTCATTACCACGAAATGTCCTATGGATGATGATAGCCTAGTGCCTTCTGAAATCTGTCATACCTTTCAGAACTATCCCTCAGCCTGGCGTGGTGGCTCACGCCTGTAATCCCAGCACTCGGGAGGCTGAGACAGGTGGATTGTTGTGAGTTCGAGACCAGCCTGGGCTACAAAGTGAGCTCAAGGCCAGCCTGAATGGCATAGTGAGACCTTGTCTCAAAAACACCAGGGCTGGGGATCTAGCTCAGCGGTCTAAGCGCCTGCCTGGCAAGCGCAAAGTCATGAGTTCAATCCTTGATGCCGCAAAAAAAAAAAACTATCCCTCACAATAGAATTTGAACCACTTGAATGTTTCCAGTGAAGACAAACTGATTGAGGACTATGGTTTACAATCACATTCAATTAAACCAAATGTTTAAAAACAAAGGGCTTGTTAGACATTGCACTACACACCTGCAATTCCAGCCCTCGGAAGGATGAGGCAGGAAGATTACAGGAGGATTGTAACTTTAGGCCCAGTCCAGGCAGAGTAATGAATTAAGAAGATCCTGCTTCAAAATAAAACATGCAAATAATTTTTTAAAAAAATGGGACTGAGGATGTGGCTTAGTGTGAAGAGAAAGCAAGAGAGAGAGAGAGAGAGAGAGAGAGAGAGAGAGAGAGAGAGAGAGAAGGGAGGAACCAAGGGAGAAGAAAGGAAGGAAGGCAGGCAGGCAGGCAGGCAAGAAGGAAGGAAGGAAATCAGAAAAATGTTTGCCTAATTATTTTTCTTCAGCCTTCATATACAATTTGCTGAAGAACTCTAAAGTTAACCTTGAGATAGATTGAGTTCATAGAAGGCATTGATTAAGCACTTGATTTTCTTTTCCTGCTCAAGAACTTGTATTTATTTGTTTAGTAATTTTCTAAAGATAGTTACAAAGGAGAGAAAACTACAGATCCCATGCGTTAATTAATCTCATTAATTCACTCATTCAGTTATTCAGTCTACATTAATTAAAGGCCTACCATGTGCCACACTTCTTATATAAATAGACATACTATGAAATTATATTAAGACAAGGGCTAAGAGGTAACTGTACCACCTTCCATTTATTGATTTGTATGCACAAATACTTACTGAGCTCCTATTAGATGTCTGAAAAACTGGGTGTCATTCATTGCATAATTGCTACATGCATGCATCTAACTTTCTCTTTTTTTTTTTTTTTTTTTTTTTTGTATCGAGGATCGAACTCATGACCTTGTGCTTACCAAGAAAGCACTTGAACCGCTGAGCTAAATCCCTGGCCTAAGAACTCTCTTCTTTAGTTCAGTGTTTTAGTTACTTTCTCATCATTGAGTCACAATAGCTGACACCCACAAATTAAGGGAGGAAAGACTTATTTTGCCTTGCGGTTTGTAGTCGTTCTATCCATAGTTGGCTGGCAGCAAAGCTGGGTGGCATGGTAGAGAAACAAGGCAGAGGGGAATTGCTCATGACATGGCAGGCAGGAAGCAGAGAAAAATCGAACAGTGAAGATGATGAACCCTTCCAAGCTACACCCATAGTGACCCATATCCTTCAACCAGGCCTCACCTCCCAACAGATTTAGCTATATATAAACTCATCAGTGGACTAATCCACTGATAAGCATCATTCCACAATGATCCTATCAGCTCCCCAAAACCCCATTAAAGAATGCATGAGGTTTTGGGTGGACATCTAAATACAAACCATAACTTTCAGCATGCAGTGAATGGAAAGACAGATCCATCTCTGCTTATAAATGACCACCTAGAGCAGTGAAGGTGAACATTTTTCAGCTTACAATGATACAAGCAGCCCATTGTGGATGCATGCCATAGGTTCACACCACTAACCTAGATGGTATCAAGGGCACAGATATTACTGATATGAAAATGTGACCAATAAAATAATTGTATTTTTTGGATTCAGTGTCTGCAAGTATCTGAAGTGACCTGGCATAGTAAGACAAAGAAATATTTTAAGAGCTACAACATACAAACTCTTAGGAAGTGCCATGCTTATAACAGTGATGGCAAAACTCTGGCACATATGTCATAGTGGGCTGTTTGTATCATTGAAAGCTCTAAACATTTCATCATCACTGCTCTATAATAAACCCTTGTCACATAAGCGTCCTTAATTAAGTTCAGTTGCCCATGATGTGGGTATTAACATTTTTTGAATTTTACAGATATACAGAATAGAGAGAAAGAAATGCTAAATAGCTGAATCAAGATCTCATAATGGGAAAAATATAAATTTTATCTATTTCCAAAGTCAGGCTACTTGAAGAAAAGAAGCAAGGCTGTGCTAGTCACAGCACTGTTGAATAGTAATGTGGGTAAAAACCTTTATAGACCTATTTCTCATATGACATAAACATGATATGAGTCAAAAAATTTCTGCATAGGCTTTGCTTCTAAAACACAGAGGATATGAAATATGCTCTGGTCTTCTCTCTTGCATGAAATGTATGCAGTTTTGTATATCACATTCCTAATAGTATTATGGTAAAATTTTTCTATTACTAATAAAGTCTATGATAATTTTTGATTCTGTTAAACAGAAAGTTGTATTATAGTTGAATAAAATTCAACAAAAATAATAAGAATGTGCTTCTTTTGATTTGATAATAAATGCTTACATATGCAAAATGTATAAGTAAGTTATTTCTGTCCTCTTCATTTACTGAGCTAAGTAAGTTACTCTTGTCTGGGATTTTTCTCTTTTAACTCCTAAAAAGTCCTATTCAGATTGTAAGCATAGAGAAAAGAATGTACTTTGTTATAACTGTTTTTTTCTTCCCCAGGTAAAGCCAAATTTATTTATTTATCTTCTGTTGAAAAAAATATAGTCTTAAATCATGTCTGGATATTTCAAATTGGCATTGGGAAAGACCTAGGAGTATCAAAATACAATAGGAGTTTAACTGAAAAACAGAAGAAGGATGCCAGGTCATTTCAAAAGTGAAATAAAGACCTTGATAAATGTCTTCATCATTATAAACTCTTCTCAGGACAATTGATAGGAATTATTACTATTCTTGAAGCATTATATTTGAAAAGGCTAAGAAGCTGCCATTTAAACTCAGATTGGGGTTAGGGAAAATATTTGCCCACTATCAAGTAAAAATAAAGATCATGAAGCCTTCATAATTTTTAAAAAATTTTTGACACTAAGCCAAGTTCCTTCTTTCCCATATCTTGATGACCTTCTTCACATAATCATGTTGAAAATAGTTTTGTTTTGTTTTGTTTTGTTTTGTTTATGATGTTTCAAGACAGAGTTTCACTAGGTCATCCAGGCTGGCCTTGAATTTATGGCAATCTTCCTGTGTCAGCCTCCCAAGTGCTGGGATTAGAGATGTGAGTCATGGTGCCTGGCTTTGATTAGATTTTGAAAAAATAACAATACTATGAGAAGACAGAAATTTTTATTATCAAAGGGTCCTCTGTCTTTTGGGGTTAGGTTACAGTACTTTGTGGGTTCAGTAAAGACTTGGCACCTACCGAAGTTTCAGGTCTTCCAAAACAGCAATGAAAATTAGAAGATGCAATTTAAGAGATTTGTTATAGGGATTGGTTCACCTGATGGTAGGGCTGATCAAGCCAGTCTCACATGGGCAGAGCAAATGGTGAAGAAGGGCAGGGTGGAACTGTCAAGCAAGTCTCAGCACTGCAGACTACAGGCAAAAAGTCTGCGTCTTTGAGAAAGTCACCATCCTGTACTTGAGGTATCAGCACCTAAGGAATCAGGCTGCCAGATCACCTAGGACAATTGCCTCTGCTTTAAGTCAACTGATTGTGAATTTTAGTCATATCTTCAGAATACCTTCACAGCAACAACTGAGTGAGTGCTCAAATTTTTTAGTGGGAGTCTGTCTCTCAGCTAAGCTGGCACATAATACTGACTGTCACACATTGAGATGAAGAGAAAAGACACCAAATAGGAAGAAAGGGCCAGGAAAAACAAAGTACTGACATCTCAGTTTTCCCAAGGCTGGTCAGATCTGATTTCCAGATTTGGACTGAAATATAGAAGTCATTTTCTTGTGGCTTTTGTTACCACTCCTAAATGCACTTTGTCATACTCAAACTGACAAGCTGTCTCCTTAGGAACTTGTGGGTAGAGCTCTCAGAGATGTGCTTAATTGAAATCACTCTTGGAGATTCTATCTCCACTTTATAGTCTCATGATTTGCTTTGTTTTTAAACTGGAGCAGAAGAGAGGATGAATGGCTGATATATTTGATGATACATAATCACATTAATACTTTATTGCCACATTTGTCAATATATTAGTGCAATATGTTATCATATACATTATTAACTGTTGCTGTTAAATGTTTTATACTGATCTTTTACATTTTTTATTTCAATTGTGATAAATTTGGATCCAAGGGATCTTTTTTCTTTCAGAACAAGAGGAGACAAAAATATTGCATTAAAGGAACTTGGCAGGACTGAGCCTAGTCTCGCAAACAAAGAACACCAGTATTGCCCTCCCCCAGCTTTTTTACCTGCCCTTTCTCTGCTCAGCAGCTGCAGGTATTAGCACTTAAAAGTGCCAGATCGACTGGCGCTGCACAGAAGAAACCCGATAATTCCCATCTTTGGCAATATCTCTGTGGTTCATCGACAGAGGCTCCCTTGTTGTGTGATGGTTGTGAGGTGGCCTTCAATAAACCTGGATTTACAGCTAAGGCATCCTCTTCCAGTGGAGTATTATTTCTAAATGTTATCTCTTGAAGTTCGGATTATGTTCTTAGCTGCAATTATAGAGTGGTGCCATCATTCCTGGGCAGAGGCCAAAAATTAAGGTTGATTTGACACATCACACTATCTTGTTTTTTTGTTGCTTTTTTTTTCAATTTAGAGAGTTAAAGGAAAAAAGAGAAATATTACAGAATTGGGATTTGTTTAAGTATGGTGGCTTTTACATTTAAAAGATTGCTAAGAGAGTGACAATTTTGGTTCATAAATTTCTTCTTAGTTGCCTCACAGAATACAAATTTTTTCCTACATTTCCAGTACTACCTGAACTTTACAGAATCACTATAGTTCTAAGATTTTCCTGCATACATGAGGTGATCTTGTGATTTAAATAAATTGTGTCATATTACCCATGTGTAAAACAAACAAGCAAAAAATAAAGAAGATTATACTTTAGCCTGTTCTTTTACATATGGTTTTGTATTTTTTTTTATTAATGTAGATATCAGGACTCACTCAGTTTCTGGGAGATATATATATATATATCTTAATAGAAGAGACAGGAGATCAAGAGATTTTTTTTCCCTCTCTTCTAAGGCATCACTGTGAAGTTAGTCTGTCATCAGATCATCACTAACTTTAGTGTTAGGTACTGTGCCATGGCTTTACTATTGCAGACACTAGGAAGTACAGTCACTCAGTGTTTGAAACCTCAGTTTATTAAGTGATAAACGTGGGTAGAAATTTAGATAGGCTCCAAATGCTTTTCCTAATTTTTATTTCTTTGGATTATCTTCCCAAGAA
>RJWT010006246.1:0-29491 GCA_004365215.1 Cuniculus paca
CAGCTAATTACTCATATGATGTGGTATGATACGATATGATCTGATATGATATAATACATGAGCACTAATATGTAGCATTTGATCTCCCACAACTGACTGTGACTCTCTTCTATGGCAGGACACACACCAACGTTGCTTTTCATGTCCCCTGGGACTGCCTAAACTTCTGATTTGTTTTTCCTTGAGTTTCAGTGACATGGGATAGTGATCCGGCTGCCTCGTTTCTCTGTCTCCCTCAGCGTACACAGGAAATAGGACCAAAATGTGTCTCAGCTGGATGTTTGCGATAAGAATTTTTGAGAAATATGGCAGCTGTTGGATTAAGCCATCCAAGACAGTTGGACTCCATTCAACTTAGAAAACCTACATGCGATGAGGTTTTACAATATCTTCAGTGGCTGGTAGGCAGAACTTACCCTATTTGGCAATACTGTCTCATTGTTCAGCCCACACCACTAATGCTGGGTTTAAATCATACAGAATAATAAAACTCACTGTGTCTAGATGATTATGCCAATTTGTTTTCTAATATGGCTTTGATATTATAGCTATTTTCCCAGTGAATATGGGCACTTCTTCCTTTCTCTAGTGCTATTATGTGTAAAATCAAAAATGAAAGGTAAATTAAACATCAATAAATAAATACATGGCTTGACAAAGTGAGTTCCAAATTCAGTCAGCTACAAATCATCTTTTAATTTTCTAGCGTATTTCCTGAACAATTCATATCACTTTTTCAATATCTACATTAAAGATCACTTGATAAGGTCAGCATTTACTTTTAAAAAAAATTTATGTCACGGGTATAAACAGTTCATTGATCAATGTTGACATTAGCAAGTGTGCTATTCAGGTTCCAACAGTGTATTAGCTTTCTCATCACTGTGACCAGATTCCTGAAATAAACCCTTAAAGGAGGAGAGGTTCATTTGAGCTCACAGTTCCTGAGGCTGGTCCATGATTGGCTGGCTCCAAGGCACAGACATTGCCGAAAGGTGTGGTGGAGGAAAAAGTTGTTCAACTCATGGTGGCTGGAAGAAGAGTGGATTGGAAGGAGCCAGAGGGGAAGGAGCCAAGGACCAGATATAGTCCCCGAGGTCACATTCCCATGACCTGCTTCCTGCTATTGGGTCCCACCTCCTAACAGCCTTTCCAGCTATGACTTCATCAGTAGATTAAGTCATTGTAGACCGTTACTCTTACGATCCCATTAACTCTCCAGGAGTCTCTTCCTGCAGTCCAGTTGATGATGAGGATTGACCACCAGCAACAAGAGAGAAATGAAGCATTGTCTAGGGTTGATTTACAGGGCACATGGGTTGGACAGAATGTAGGGAACCCCTCCCTAGGCCCACAGGGTTGAGGCTGAGGACTCTACTACAACTCAGAAGAGGAGGTCATGCAAGTCAGCACCTCAGTGGACACAGCTATCCTGTAGTGGCCTTCACTGGAGCCAGTCAGAGTGGTCAGTTTGACCTCACTCTCCTCCCTTTTTCCCTCCAAATTACCCCATGGCAAACCAGAGAGCTGAGAAGCCTGCTGCCTTCCCCCATTTGGAGCAGCTGCCCAGGATAGCACACAGGAGAACAGGATGGAGAGTTGAGGGCAAGGGCAAAGAGGAAGTGGAATAAACATTACTCAAAAGATAGTGCTACTAGAGGTGCATGGGCGTGGCTGCCAGCTAAGGGTCTGGCCTTGAGAGCCACAACCTCTTTGCAAACAGGCAGAGAAGCCATGGGGAAAATATGACTGCAAAAAGCAAGCTTTCCACAGAATGTAATTAAAATAATAAAACCAAGAAACAAAAAGGCAGTGGACCTGTCAATGTTCGATCCAGGACACGCAGCATCATATTTACACTGATAGAGTCCTATTGCTTCTCAGCTTCCCCTCAGCTTGAGAAATGCTGGTCTCTAAGTTCTACCCAACATTCCTTGCACTCTTGTACTAGCTGTAAAAATACTGTAATGTGAGAATATCTTTTACATGAAACTCTTCATCACAAACTGGGGTGTGTCATTTGCCAGAACATCTGAGAGCATTCTAAAGGATCCCAAATATATTTTTATAGTTTTCTGAGCATTACACTGCATAACAATGGGCTATTATTCAATCATACATATTATTCCCTTTATCATGCAAGACACTTTCTGTTTAAACTTTATGAATTCTCTTTTTTCTACTGTAATCTGGAAAGGACTTCAGGCATTTAACATTGGCTTGAGACACTGAAGAGGATCAGAGAGTAGATGCTGTTAGAAAGGGGGACTGGAACGTGACGAATGCACAACAAAAGAGCTTTGAGTTCATGGCTAATTAATTCCATATATGTATGAGTACCCATTCTGGGTCAAGTACCTTGTAAAGTATAAGATTCAGTATATATTAGAATTGATTTAGGTGCAATAACTTCTCCCACTACCTTTACCTTCTACTTAGTTTCCAAATCTAAAGTGCAGATAATCTCAAATAATAAGTCCCTTCACCGATTCTGTTCTGGCACCAGAACCTTCTTTGTGCCACTTCAGCTTACAAAATCCATGCTTACCTTAGGGTCTGGTGCATTTTCTGGTCCTCTGGGTGATTCTTTCCCTGGATCCAGAATTCCCAAACTCTCACCAGGGGGCCACATTTACTAGTTGCCCTTTTTTGTAGCTACAGTTTTATTGACACCAATCCACACTCACACTGAAGTGTAGTCTAAATAATGTCACTGGGACACACTGTGTGGCCAGGTATGCCAAACATATTTACTATTTGGCCCTTTACAAAACAGATTGCTGACTTCCTACCCAAATATTCATATGACTGACTTTCTTTTCGAGCAGAGGACACCAATGATGTGACCTCCGAGGAGGTGCATCCCTTCAACATCCCAACTTCATGCGAAACACTGAGGGAGGGTTCTGTGCAGGCAGATGATCTGATTTGATAAGAGAATACAGAAGTCTGATTTTTAAAATGTTAAATCCCCCTCCTCTCTCTCACATGCACATGCACAAAATAAAACCTTTGTCACCAAACTATGTATCTGGGCCCATGCAATAGCAGTACCCCTATTTGCAAACCCTGGTGGATGGAGATCAGGGTGCTCACAGTGCTAGGACCTAACTCCTCTGTTTCCTTGAAGGCAGTGGCTGACATCAGCAGCTACAGGCACACACTGCCCTCAGTTGCCACCCTCACATCACACCTCTTCCCAACAGGACCCCACAGAAACCCAGCCCCAGCCTGCCGAATGAAACCCATCTGCCCTCCGTGTACACCCTCAGCTCCAAGTCACCCAGTGAAGCCACCCAGTGGGGTTGCCAGCACGAGGCCAACTCTCCCCACCTCTGCTTCCAGAGAGCTTTTGATAGCAACTCTGCAGCATCCTGTGGCCAATGCTTAGCTTGTCCAGGGACTCTGAATCCCCTCCATTGGGTGTGGTTGGTACCCAATAACTGCTTCTTGGATGGATGATGAGTATGAGGCCCAGTGGAAGCAGGTAAAAGCAAGTCCGGCTGATAGCCAGCTTGCACCCCTGCAGGGCTCTATCTACAGAGCACAGTGTGCTCCTGTCTCCCAGCCAGCAGCTGCCTAGGATGACAGCATCACTGGGACCCCATTCCTCCCTCACCACCTCGCACCTTCAGCCCAGACACATGCTCACATCACCTTCTCTATGCAGGAGATTCTGGCCACTTCTATTTTAAGACTAACTCATTTAAGGAAGAGCATCTGTCACTAACTTCTAACCAGGGCTACAGGGATGATCTCCATTTCAGCAATCGTGCAATTTCTGTAATTGCCTGGCCAACGAATGGATTCTACTAATTAAGGTGATATTGCAAGCAGCTTTCAATTTTGAACTCATGGAAAAATGTTCTCCACGGGGTCCAGCAGAGGTGTGTCAGCTGGTTTGTTTTACAAATGGATTTTAACCCTCTGCTCCCATTTGTAAGTGAGCCTTGTCCTCATTAAGGGAAGCTGATTGGGCAGTAATGAGAGTATTGCTACTTTTCCCCAGGGGCTGTCCTTTGAGGGGTGTTTCTATGCAGGGCAGCATTTCTGGGCCTGGTTTTTGGTACCTAAGAGAACATGAAATAACCAATTTAAAACTCTTTAAGAGTTCGGCTGGGCTTATAAAACTTTAGGGGGATAAATCATGTGTGGGCCTAATGAGGGGATCCAGGGTGTTGCCAAGTCAGGCATTCTGTTTTCAATGCCTGTGGACTTAGCTGTGCCAGTTGTCTTAGTTACTTTATCATCACTGAGACACAACACCCCAAACCCACAACTAAAAGGAGGAAAGTTTTACTTTGGCTCAGTTTGTAGAGGTTCCAGTCCATAATCGACCAACTTCAAGGCAGGGCAGAAGGCAGAGGGTCATGGCAGAGGTGCAACAGTCCATGGCAGGGTAGGCAAGAAGCAGAGATCAAAGGGCGAGAAGGGAGATGGAGTCTTCCAGACCAGGCCCTCAGTGACCCACCTCCTCCAAACAAGCTCCACCTCCCAAATCCTATTTAGCTATAATCTCATCAATGCACTAGTCCACTGGTCAATATCACACCCCTCTGGTCCAATCACCTCCAAAGCCCCACCTCTGAGCACATGAGGCTTTGAAGGGGCATCTGGATATAAACCAAAACATCAGTATTGTAGGAACAAACTGCACGAGGTTTTAAAACATTTTCAGCAAAAGAGTATTCGCTATGATACAAACCTACAACTATAAGAGAGTCCCTAGGGCTCTTATAGTTTTGCAAAGAATGGTTACAACACACACAATGAAAATGAACATTATTTCAGTGACAGCATTATGTGAAAATCACTTTCCCACTCACTTGTATAGCCAATCTCTTAGCCTTCTCAACCTTACGTGAAAGATAGAATTGTCTGGACTTTAGTAGAGAGGAAGCTGATAGGCAGTGATAGGATTGTGTGTGTCACAAGTCATAACAGCTAAGCAGAAGACTTGAATCCAGAGCTCTTCAGCCTGCATCATATAGCCATACAATCGGTGCCCACATTCCAGAGATCTTGCAAATCAAGTCTCTTGGATATGAGAGTGTTTCATGCAGGATCTGTTTATTTGATTTATGGCTGAAGCACCTTAGCCACATCAGAACCCATACACCTAAGCACAGGTCTCACTGCAATTTCAGTGTTGCTAAAATGAGTAGCACCACTCTTCATTTTCTTTACGGCATCTGTTAGCACATTTCTTCTCAGCCCTCACTGTATGGGTTCAAGACTCATAATGCAATTTGACCGGTGCACAGAGGAGAAATATTTAGCAATTATATCAGAGACCTGCCTCAGGTTCTTCATTGTCCCAGGAACACAGCTTAATTCAAGCTTGGAAGCTGATTTACCCTTTGATACAACAAACCCCAGCTCTTTGTCCTGTGCTGAAAAATGTCAATAAAACAAGTGCCATAAGTTGACCATAAAAACAGGTGCTGATGACTTAGATAAGAATAAAATCCAGACAGACAAGAAATTTCCAGAAGCTCGGCTGGGCTTGATGTGAAAATTTACAATATCCGCTTCACTGACATAAAAGTTTAAGGCTGTAAATAACCACCCTGCACAAAGTGTGATTTCCACGCTTGGTTGTCTGAGGTGCATTCAAGGATATTCACATGCTGGCATCTTCTCCTGTGATGGAGCTCGCAGTCGTTTCTCCAAGCACTCACTCCCAGGAAGTTAGATCAGCACGGACGAAAACAAGAATCTGGAGCCATCTCCCACGTGATGTCTCCGAGTGCACCCCAATGACAACACATGAGCATCCAGAAATAACTGCGCTCAGATACAAACCCCCTTCCCAGGGGCCAGGGCGCCAGGCGAGGTGACAGGGAAGGGCTTGTGCCTCACCGCATCTGGGTCTGAAAACGCTGCTCATGGGGTGCCAGGTGCTTCTGAGGGCCTTCGAGCTTCTCCACCCTCCCCTACAAAGCAGACGAAAGTACTTGGTTCCTCCTCTCCCTCCCTTTCCTCTTTCTAGTTAGGTGATATCTACCGGAGGTGAACTAAGTAACAAGTACTATGCTGGGCACATTCAAGGTGAGCTAAGAGCAAGTACAATGCTGGGTACTGCAGTCAAGAGCGAAGTAAAAGCCAAGAGCTCAGCTACCCTGATGGAGGTTGCAGCCCAGAGTCAGAAACAAGGGAGAAGCCATCAATCAGCAGCCACAGGTTGAGCTGCAACTTTGCCGGGACACAGGACGATCCCACAGGGTTCCAAGAGGCCCCCACAGGTGCTGGTCCAGAACAGGAAGTGACCACAGCCTTCCCAGAGGCCAGGCGGCCAGCTGAACTCTGAGAGGGGACAGTGGTCAGTCAGTCTGCGAGGAGAGGGATGGGCTTCCATGACAAGGGCAGCATGTCCCCTGGCCTTGGGGGCAGAAGCCTTATGTGTGTAAGAACAAAAAGAAATTTCAGCTGCTGCACCACCAAGATCAAAGATGGATTCACCATGAGGCTGATGAAATGGTCAGTTCAGCCCCACCCTTTGCTGAGGATCCTTCTAACGCACTGAAGCTAAGAATCTAATTTTTAATTTTCTTCATCTCTATCTCCCTTATTTTTTATTTTAAAAAGAAAAAAGAATAGAAATGATGATACAGAATTTCAAACCAAAATAATAAGAGATTAACAATGGTTAATATATTATGTATTGTTATCTTCAAAGTAGTTACTCAGATTACAAGTTACAGGCATGAAAAATCGATCAAACACAAACCATTCTTTTTGATGAACTAATACAAATTAGTAGCATAATTATCTGTCTTGTACGTATATATAATTTTCTCCCTTCTTTGTTTTCTCCTTCCCCCCCCAGTTCTTCTTTCCTTTTGAGCAATTTCTTCCCCCTTTCACTTTCATAGTATCTATTGCACATTTTGGATCTCACCCTTTCAGTTTTTTACACTAGGGAAACAGTATGATGTTTATATATGTGAGACTGATTTATTTTCCAAGAGTATGGTCTCAAGTTGCATCCATTTATCTATAAAAACCTCGAGTTTATCCTTTCTAGCTGAGTAGTACTCCATTGTATAAAAATATCACATCTTTTTTATCCATTCCACAGTTGATGGGCATTTGGGTTGTTTCCAAGATTTAGCTATTACAAATTGTGCTGCTATAAACATGGGTGCACATATATCGCTGTGGTATGATGTTTTTAATTCCTCTGGGAAGATACCCAGGAGGGGAATAGCTGGGTGGAATGGGATCTCTAATTTTAGTTTTTTGAGGAACTTCTGCACTGATTTCCACAGTGGCTGTACTAGTCTACACTCCCACCAACAGTGGAGAAGGGTCACTCGGGAAATGCAAGTGAAAATGACACTGAGATTTCATCTCACTCCAGAAAGAATGACTATCATCAAGAAATCAGCCAATAAAAATGTTGGTGGGGCTTTGGGGAAAGAGGCTCCCTTATTTTCTTCCTTTCTTTTTTCTTTCCTGCCTTTCTACCTTCCTTTCCTCTCTTTTCTCCTTCCTTCCTTCCTCCCTTCTTTCCTGCCTTTTTTGAAGTGTGACACTTCTGGAGACTTTCTTCTGGTCTTAATTATGGTAAAATCCATGTCGCGTAGAATTTCGCGGTCGACACCGTTTTAAAGTGGGTGGTTCCATGTCATTAAATACGTTGATTCAGGATGCTGTCCACTCATCCCCCTCAGCCATCTCCAGAGCCTTTTATCTGGCAAAACTAGAGCCCTATGCCAACTGGAAAGCAATTCCCTCCTTTCCTTTCCCCTCTCTGGGAACCACCTTTCTGCGTGTCCGGCTGTCTCTCCTAAGTGAAACTTAACACTTGTCTTCTGCGGCCGGCTCATCGCACTTCGTATCCCACGGTTCATCGCGAGGCAGCAAGGCCAAGGGGGTGGACGGACTCCACCTCACCGCTGTGCTAAGGAAGCCGGGTGGTGGCTCGGGAAGGGGCTCCTAGCTTCCTACACCGCACTGTTTCCCATCCCTGTCTCTCTCTGCTCACCTCCCTGGCCTTTCATGTCCTCCATCCCGGGTCCTAAAGAGCCGGGCTCCGACGCACAGCACGTAGAGCATTTTCTCTCCCCGCCCCCGGCCTCGTCCCGATCGGTCAGAGCGAGTCCCACAGGGAAGCTCCGGCCCCGGAGCACGTGCCAAGCCTGCCCACTCAGGGATTCTTGCTCCCAAATCAATAGCAGAGCAGACACTTTTCCATTGCTGTAAATAGAAGCTGAAATTCCATTCTTTTCAAACTGGGAGCTTGCCAATTTAACCATGGTATGTCATGAACCACTAATGTAGTTAACTTCATTTGAATAGTTGGAAATAATAGATACCACACAAATTAGTAGTGAAGCATCAACAATCACAATATTTCACAGTTAATTGGCTATTTAGCCAAAAAAATAAAAAGTAAAAATAAAAATACTATTGATTTTCAGGTAACTCATCCTGACATCAAATTTGAAATACGATTATAGTGAGTTTTTGTTGCAAATATGATCTAAGCCCATCTCATGCTATTAGTATGATAAAGATATTTTTGTGACCTTTATTTTACCGGTAATGTGAAACAAGGTCGCAGTGGTAAAATCACGGTTTATGTAGCAGTTCAGATGAGGTCACTTATGTAAAATTAGAGACTCAGTCCTGATGAAACAAAATAAATGAATTATTGCAAAGTAACCTCGGAATGACTGGTATTAATTTGTTTCTCTCCCTTAGCTAAATAGGCAACTCCTTAACAGAGTAAACTACCCCTCTGAAGACCACCGGCGCAAGACAATAACACCTCCTTGCTTTATGCAAGTCGTTATGTTGAATCCAGCAGCTACATCCAACTTGGCAAGTCCCTGAGCAACCTGCAGACGCTGGGTGGCCACCCTGAGCTCAGCTGTCCCCATAGTCTCGACATAAACCCTGAACCCCTGCTCTGTCTCTTACTGAGATGATGCAGAAGTGAGCCCTGTATTGAGTCACACCCTCTTACCCCATTCCTGTGACACCTGCCCTTTGACCTCACCACCCTGCCCTTTAGACCCCTCCCTGTTATGTCTGCCCTTCAAGGCCCTTCTTGGTAAGCACCCATTCTCAGGGTGGCTCTCACATGCCATCCCCTCAGGGACTTCTGCACACTGTGGATCACCATTATCCTAGTTCCCACACCTGTGCCCTGTGCCATGACAAACTCCTGTGAAATCAAATGCCCATGTTGACTGCCCCCTGCCTCAGTGGTCAAAGGCTGTGGAAGAATACCCAAGAGACCCTTCATTCCTCTGCTACTGTGTGGTCTCCTGTCCTGAGCAGACACTCAAGGCCACCCAAGGGTCCTGGGGCAAGAATCCAGGTACCTTCGTCACCAGTGCCCATACCCACTGTGCCAGCAGGAAAGTACCTGCCTTTCAGTTCCTGGAGGAAACAGCAACATTGCGAAGGTCTTCCCTCATTGCTCTCCCCATTGTCCTCATCTGCTACAGCACCACTGATGCGTTCTCCCTCCCAGGTCTCCATGCTCCGGGTGCCCTCGGCATCCTATCCCTCCTTCAATCTACCACGTGCACGCTTCCCATCCAAACATTCTTCTGAACACGACAGTCATACTAATGATTCCCCAGTGTAAACACCTGTATCCTTTCTTGCTTTCTTCATGCCTTTCTTATCTCCATGTTATTGTTTCCTCTTTCTGGTCTTCCTTCTTGGCACTTGGTTCTTGGGAAGTTGAGCGACCAGGCTGCCTGGGCTCAAGTCTCAGCTCGACCACCTCTCACTCTTGAGTCTCCGGACAGGTTAGGTGTCTTTTCTCTGCCGCAGTGGCTCAGCCGGGAGACAGCAGTATTCTCATCCATCGTGTGGTCCATGTGGAGACTTGGCACCTGGTGATGGTAACTGTGATTTATTTAACAACTCCTTAGTGAGCATCATTTACGAACCAACCTTAGAAAACGCACATGTGAGCAGCAGTCTCCAAATCGCACTGTGTGATTTATTTAAGAATCTAATTGATTTTTTTAAATCCTTAATACTTCTCTCCTTCCAACAGACACCACAGTCTCTTTATACATGTTCAAAGTCATCCTCCCTTTTGTTCTTCTGAGCAAATACTTGAACACTTTCTTTGTTCTCAAAGTTATATTTGATCTCTTTTTAAAATCACATTGACCTCTTTCCAAATGCACAGGAATTCTTATTTCAAAGTTTTATTTCCAGTGAAGAAAATGCTAATTCTCCCCACTGAAGATCCAAAGAATGTTTGGAATGATTTAGGGAATGGGGCACATTTGAGTAAAAAGAAAAAGCCTGCAATTGTGTCATCTGATAACACCAGGGTGTTAGGTCTCAGCCTCCGAGATGCGAACGTGCTCCTCCTCCTTCTTGCAGAGCTATCTTCAGTGTCAATGTCACGGATCTAAATTCTTCCCCTCGGCGTGCATTGCCCTGCAAGGCTTTGAACAGCCATCGTACTACTAGATGTCACTCAGTGTGGGACAGTGTCGATTGTGTTCTCTTGGCCGCCGAATCTCTTTCTCAGCTTGCTCTTCTAAGTCTGCCTTGTTATTATTTGCTTGTTATTATCAACACTAGGCGACTCTTCCCACCTAGTGTTGGTAATATTTTAAGTCACTTGTCTAATGATAAGAGCAGTGTTGAAGAGAGCTGGCGTGGTGGGGTTGACAGCTTCCCACCTCCCAGGACTCCCCGCAGCCAGCTGCTGTCTTTGAGGAGGTCGAACTTCACGGTTGCCTCACATTGCACCAAACACTTAATCCTCTCCCTGGGGTTTGACAACATTTCCCCACTGATCTTCAAATGCGTCTACGAAGCAGGTGCTTCTGCCAGTCTCGGTTTGCCCACAAGAAGAGCAGGTTAGGGAATCCTACAAGGTCACCTCTTCCGGATACATCAGAGCCAGGGGTTGACTCTGTAGAATCTGGTGATAGCATCTGTGTTCCCAGTCATTGCTCAGGCTGTGTCACGTCCATAGTGCTTGAGAAGCATCTGATTTCACACTGTGTCTGGCACTGCCTAACACAAATATCTCCCGTTTTCTTCTAAAATATTTGTGACGGGAAAAAAAGGTATGGTGGTAGCTTGGTTCACAAACTTAATTCTTTCCATGATGCCAGAATTCATTCCATGATTTCAGAATAAAGAATTAAGTTTGTGAACCAAAGTGCCACTGTATAAACAAAAGCAACTCATGTCCCCTTAAAAGCAATGGAAATCAAACTTCTAATCTGGAAGGAATCTTCAAAGGTAGAGTTTAACTGAGAGAAGTGTGTCTGCTTTTCACAGATTTCCTTCATCTTAGGAAGCACTGACGCCTATGGAAAAACGCTCAAGTTATGCATTGCAGTGTGTCCAGTCAATAACAGGCATAGGTTTAAAATCAACCACCTATTTTTTAATTGCCTATTATGCCTTGTTTGGCAAAGATCTTTCAACTTTACCCTATGAACCAGGAGGAGGCATTTTATGGACTAGTCACAGAAATCACAAGAATGAGTTCGGCTATAGTCATGGCTGCCCAGTTCAGGGAGATGGAAACTAGACCTCAAGGAGCAGTACAACTAACTTATAAGAGAATACATATATATAAGAGTATCCTTATACATATATATTTATATTCTTAGGTAGGCGTGTACATTGGGAGACACTGTAGTGACAGTGTGACAGTTTTGGAAAATGTCATCCTCCAAAGGAGTTAGAAACTTGTTGTGAAGTCAACTGCCTGACTCTGACTCCTGGAGTCTTCAGAAATGTGACCACTGTTCTGCAGGCTCACTCTGGGTCAGCTATGGAAACCAGTCTGGAGATTCTTCATAAAGGAGACACAGCTGCCATGAAATCCTGCAGTGCCCCTGCTGAATGTGCACCCACAGGAAAGGAAACCATGACGGTGAAGAGACACCTGCACACTCCCCCGTGCATGGCTCTCCTCACTGCAACAACCCAGACATGCAGCATCTGAGTGTCCACAGATGAGCAAATGGATGAAGACAATTTCGCATACACAGACATATATACATAGACAACGGGATATTACTCGGTCACAAAACTGGTAATAAAACAAACATTAAAATCTTAGTATTCATTCATACAAAGTTTAAAGACCTGTCCTTTCTGCCAATGTGAATGAGCCCAGGGAGCATTACTTTCAATAAATTAAGTGACGCACATTCTCGCTTACACGTGGCAGCTCAAGGAGTTGGGATGGGCAGAATCATGGTCTCCAAGACCTGGGAGGGAAGTTGGAGAGGAAGAAAAGAGAGGGGATGGTTGAAGAGCGAACGGATGCTGCTGAGTTGCAGGAACTGAATATTCTCTAATGCAGCAGAGTCCTCATAATTACTGACGCATCAGAAGAGCTGCTAGAGAGGACTTCGAATGCTCCCAATCCAAAGACAGGATAACTGTCTGAGGGGACAGACCACCTCATTACCCCGACCTCATCATTCCTTCTGACGTATCAATACGTGTAATTAATGAGTCAGTTAAAGACCCAAAATATTAGAACAAACCCTGGCTTACACACAAAAAGGGGGAAGTCACAAAATTAGAATGTTCTTGTTTTAAATATCCAGGTACCCAACAACCAACAGTTTTGACATAAAAGGAAAGCCACTTGAGGCTGTAGACAGCACCAATGCCCTGAGCTGTGAGGGGACACAGGGCAGGCAGGGGTGGTGAAACCACAGAGGCACAGTGACCATCTCAGATGCGTGGAGGTGCAAGAAAGTGGCATAATCGACTGGAGCAAAGAAGGCACAATGAAAATTAAGGCATGGGTGAGAAAAATGAGCACCAAATACTCCCATTTGCAACACTCTAGCCATGCAGCAGCAGAGATCATCTTTTCTTGTTAACGTCAAGCAAATCCTACAGAAAGATATGAATTGTCCGGATGCTGGAAACAAAGGGGACCAAATAGAAAAGCAGAGCATTGATATACGCAGGAGAAACTACCAGTTATGGGAAAGTGCTGCAGGAGACTTTGCCTGCCCCAACGCACTGTAAATCCAGTGCTAATGCCCAGTCCATGCTGGAGCCCGAACCCGCCAATTCTCACTTCCTCTCTCTGTTCAATCCATTCCACCAGTACCCGCTGAAAATTGAGTCCCGTGCTGTGCTGTCCAGTTGATGCACAGAGTCTATAGTCATCACCCACACATAGACTCCCTAGCCTGTCTGACCTGGGATCCAGTAGTGATGGAAGGAATTGGGGTGCATGGGCCACGCAGGGGTCTCCACTGGCCAGAGGGTTGGTCTTTACCGGGTTGGATTAGGATCTGTTGTCTAGTACCTGAGACCTGGTGGGGAGGGACAGATTCCAAGCTCGATTTCGCTGGATTTAGTGTGAGTAAAATGTGTATACACTCACTGAATGCCTTCAATAAATTCTCCTTGTTTGTTACCTTTCACTTAATTATCACTTCCTCTGATTAATTAGTTAATGTAATGAACACTGATTATTGTCTCTGTGCTATGTCTCCAAAGTCTCCAGATAAGTGAGACATGCCGTCACAGCACTGTCTGTTCCTAGCACTCAGCTGTCATTGGAACATTACCTCAAGCATGAGGCTTTCTTTTTCCTTTTTTATTCCAGTTGCCCTACATTTTTGGAGTTGATACACACTGAGCAAGCTGAGCTCAGCAGGTGGCCTTGGGAGCCGACTCCGAGCTGGTTGAGATTGTCTGGATTTGTGTTTTCTGATTGCATTCCCTTTGATCTGAATGACAGCTGATCACTGAATTTGTGCAGAAAATGAATACTTGGAAAAGTATGATCTCCCTTGATGAAGTTTTCCCCTCACTAACGACAGGAAGTGGATTCTTTCCAAAGGACAATTGGACGCGAGCACAAAAGTATAAAATGACACAAACTAGAGTTTGTAACAATGTCCCAGATTGAGTTAGAGTTTTATTTTTAAACTTTGTCTTTGATCTATAAGATGCTGAGGTCTGAAATCAGGTTAAGAATCACCTCTGGCAACAGATGAATAGAAGGCTGTGACTGCCGTCCTCTGACTAGAGGGAGACAATGAAGCCATCCCGTGATCCAGGCTCTGGTACTCTGAGTCACTGTGGAATCGATACCTGGAAAGGCCATCGGCCACTTCTCCTCAATTAGATCAGAGAGAAGGCAGGAAATGATTTCAGAATTTCAGATTGCATGCACTTGCTCTGTCCCTCCTCCAGCTCGGGATCTGCCTGCTTCTGCGATGACAGTTATGTATTAAAAAAAAATCCTCAGCTAATTCGTCTGTTCACACTGGACTCTTACTCCTACCAGGTGCATCTTTGGAGTGGCACTGCCATCGTGGCTGAGGCAGCCTGCCCACCACAGGTCTTCTTTTCAGCCACCATGAATATTAAAAGCTGCTCCTTGCTCACCCTGAGAGAAGGAATCGCGAGCCATTTCCCCTGCTGAGATGGGCTTTTCCCCTCCAGCTTCCTGACTCGTGCATCTGGGTGGGCCCTGCGGGGTCGCCACACTAAGGAACGGAACCAGAAGCTGCGCTTCAGTGTCTGGGTGCCTTGCTTCACTCCTTTCAGGACTCAGCACGAGGGGCGAGCCTGTGAGCTCGTGGCTGCAGGGCGCTAGGCTTCACATCAGATGAGCACAAAATGGTATCTGGTCCATACCAGCTCCAAACAGTGCTCGTAAAATATGTATACACTTGAAATAACATGCGCGTTACTTAAATGTCAACTGCAACAATGCCCTGCTCTCTAGGTAGAGGGGTAGTAGGTGTTGGGACCATGTGGATAAAATTTATGTTACCTTATGCACCCATCATGGAAGTCCAGGCCACCTGACAGATGCTCTGGGCAGCCTGCGTTTCAAGAAAAATCTCAGAACAACTCCCCAGGAGCCACAGATCCTGCTTGCCTCTCTCACTGGGGTGCACACGCACCTCTGGAGTGCCGCCCCTCCAGAGTGACACCCCTTGCCACAGTAATTGACCCAGGGCTGTGCACGCCCACCGTGGCTCCCATGGGAAGCAGCAGCTAGGGTGTGGCCCTCCACCGAAACTAGGGGGAGATTTGTGAGAAGTGCAACCTCTGCTCAGACCAAGTCCTCCACTCCCAACTACGGGCTCCTGTTGTCCAAGACCTGAAAACTCACGTCCCATAGCTCTCCCTTAGTGTTTTGTTTTGTTTTGTTTTTTTAAATTAGAGGATAAATTGTTCAGCCAGAAATCAAAACTTCAAATGCAAATCATTTTATTGACAAATCAAGTGTATGCTGACAGCCCATCCAGAAGAAAATGTACAAATTTTCTTTGATTCATTTATTTGACTTTTTAAACATTATGAAAGGGAAAGAAGGTGCTCAAAAGGAAAGAACAACTGGGATAGGGAAAAGGAGAAAAGAAAGAAGGGAAAAGATTACATATATACATATGCATACATATATGTGTGTGTATGTACATATATACAAGATAGGTAACTATACTACTAATCTCTGTTAGTTCATCAAAAAGAACAGTTTGTGTTTTCATTGTCTGATTGATCATTTTTGTACCTAAGTCTTGTAATCTGAACAACTATTTTCAAGACAGCAATATGTGATATATTAACTAGTGTTAATTCCCTATTTTTTGAAATTCTGTATCATTTTATCCTTTTTTATGTATTTAAAATAAAAAATGTTTTAAAACATTGCTCTGAAGAATCCACCACATGCTTCCCTAGATAACAGGTTGTGGTCTTGGCTCAGGTCAGGTATTCTCCTCCTCCTCCTCCTCCTCGTCTCCTCCTCCTCCTCCCCTCCTCCTCCTCCTCCTCCTCCCCCTCTTCCCCTTCCCCTCTATCTTCTCCTCATCCTCCTCCTTCTTTTTCTCCCTTTTTAAAAAATGATACTAGGGACTGAACCCAGGACCTTCACACTGAGCTACAGCCCCAGCCTTTTTTTTTTTCTTTAAATATTTGATTTTTATTTTTAAAGAGAAAAAAGTAAAAATAACAATAAAAGAGTTTCAAAACAGGCTAGAAGAACAGTGACAATGACTAATACATTGTGTATTGTTGTCTGCATGCATAATCTTATATGCACGAAATAATGCCCAAACAATTTTTGCACAGACCTCTCTTTCCAATGAACTAAGAGAAACTAGCTGTATAACTATCTTAACTATCATATATATAATATATATATATATATATCTTTCCCCCCTTTTCTTTCCCTTCCTTTCCCCTTTCCCCCATGAGTTTCTCTTTTCTTTTGAACGGTTTCTTCCCAATTGACAATATCTAGTGTACATTTTGAATCTTACTCATTCAACATCTCACACTAGTGAGATAATGTGTTGTTTACACCTATGGTCTTGACTTATTTCATGTATAAGTATGGTCTCAAGTTGCATCCATTTACATGTAAAACTCTTGAGTTTATCCTTCTCTATGGCTGAGTAGTACTCCATTATATTAAAGAAGTCTTTTTTATCCATTTCTCGATTGGTGGGCATTTGAGTTGTTTCTGAGATTTAGCTATTACAAATTCTGCTGCTATAAACATGGATGCACATATATCACTATGGTATGATGTTCTTAATTCTTCTGGGAAAATACCCAGAATGGGAATAGCTGGGTTGAAAGGAACCTCTGAGAGAATCCACAGTGGTTGCACCAGTCTGCACTCCCATCAGCAGTGGAGAAGGGGTCCTTTTTCCCCACAGCCCCTCCAGCATTTGTTATTGGTTGATTTCTTGATAACAGCCATTCTTTCTGGGGTGAGGTGGAATCTCAGTGTTGTTTTAATTTGCATCTCTCCAATGACCAGCAATGTTGAACACTCTCTCACACATTTATTTGCTGTTTCTATTTCTTCATCTGAGAAGTATGTATTCATCTCAGATGCCCATTTTTGAATTGGGTCTTTGAATTTGGGGTCTTGATTTTTTTCCCACTCTTTATAAGTTTTAGATATTAGTCCTCTGTCTGAGGGACAAGTGGCTATAATTTTTTCCCACTGTGTGGGTTATCTTTTCACTCTCTTGGTGATTTCTTTTGTTGTGCAAGATTTTGAGACAGGTTGTCCCTAAGGCATTGTGCTGGTTTAGAGGAATTTGCAGTCCTCCTGCCTCAGCTTCCTAGAGTGCTGGGATGACAAGTGTGGACCACTGTGCCCTTCTTTTTGTTTTTTTTTCTTTTCTGTTTTCCCATTCCTTACACCGTGCTTCCTTTTTGGGCAGAGATACTAAGATGGTGGCAATTAGCCACTTGAATGTATTAGAAGCTTATTTTGGATGCATTTTTTCCATATGACTAATTATCCTCAGACTCTGGTGCTGTTACTGGAACATTTTTCCATAGCTCAGCATCTGAAATCTTCACATGCAGTGTGTGCTCCTTGTGCTGTCAGGCTGTAACCCCAAAGAGATGTCTTAACTCACTGAAGAGTTTATAAAACATTCCGTGATGTGACTGTCGTGGTGGAATTGGGCACAGGCCCCTGCACCCTGGTTCATGATTGGATCCACTCTTTCCATGGATCCTATCTGTAGCTGACTTCCACCACTGAGGTCAGTTCAGACCTCTTCTGCTGCTGCAAAATGCACATTTCCACTCACCATATCCTCTGCCCCAATGTGTCAATATGCTGGCAGAACATTTATGTTAGGTTTCTCGGCATAGCTGAGGGGCAAAGAGAGAGAGAAGGAGGGACAAAGAGGCCTTTATTGCAGGCACGGGAGGGCTGCAGAAGAGGGTACGATTTCCTCAGACTAGAACAAAGGAGCGACTGGGCTTTTATCAGGTCTGACTGGGCGTGGAGTTGGGGAGGCGGGCCGGGTGACATATCAACAGCTGATTAGGAGGAACCTTGGTGCACAAGAAAGAAGAGACAGGAAGTTTATTTCTGGGCTGAGGAGAGAAGAAAGAAACAGTTGATATGCTGCTGTTTTTGGCTCCTTCCCCATGATGACTCTGTGATTTCATATGGGCAGAAACTCATCAGCTTGCAGTTCCTCTAGCTGTGTGCCTTGCCCTCCCTTCCCATCTTGTCCTCCTGCACTGCCTGGTCAAGGATGTGTTTTCCATCAGCTCACAAGCCGCTTTGATATTGCAGGCGCACTCTCTGTCACATATTTGTGCCTGTGGGTCCTTTACACTCGGAAACATGTAAGGGTCTGTCCTCTGGGGTGACACAATCCCACTGAGTGTGCAAGCTCTAAAGACATTTCTGTCTTTGTGGTGTGCTTATTGCCAGGAGTAGTTTTCCTCCTGCTTGACATGAACGTCTTTCAAATGCAAGTGAGGATTTGCCTCCTCATGCACCAGGGTCTTTCCTCTTCCACGGAAAGCCTAAGGCTGCAGCTCTGACCGCTGGAGCCTCCGGTCTGCAGTGGATCATTCCTACCCGTGCCTGCCCTGGCCAGCAGCTGTTTCCAGGCCTGTGGTGTCTTCACATGGGATGTAAGGATTTCCAGGGTCTGGATCTTAGTTATTCTCAGAGTCTCTTCACCTTGCACAGGCTCACCTGGATCTTTTTAGAGATTCTGCTAACTATAAATATGCTTCTCGGATGGGAACCACGGGACCATTGCACCCCCCAGAGCAGTCTTTTCTAACTAATCATTATGATGGTAAGTCTTTCACGTGGTATAATTAAATGCAGAGCACACACATGCACGCACACACACACACAGATATGTGTGCTGCTTATGTGTCCTTTAAGCAGGCATGTGTCTGATCACTATAACAGTCGAGCCACTGTACCTTAAATAAAAGTCAGGCAGCATTTCCCCTTTGTAAAGGGATTTTGCACGAAAGGTAAGTTAAACCGGGACTAAACCTTCAGAGGAGCAACTTGCCTGAATCCTAAGCCTTCAGAGCACACTGCCTTACAATGGAGAGCTGCAATTTTACCTGTAGCCACAGAAACAAAAACAGGATAAGGTACAGGAGATTAATTTAAATCATCTGAAGCCAAAGGAAAGATATTTCCTAAAATGTTTTCAGAGGCAAGATAATTGATGTTTCTTCCATAGTCTTTGAATAACGGAAGACCAAAGGCCACCAAATCAATGGCAAACAATTAGCGTTCCTTATATTAAAGACCAGAGAACTACATGGTGGATTCTTTGTGGATAGGGTAAAATGACTCCAGAGGGAGCATGGCTCATCAGCTTGCCTGGTCAGAGGGAAGCGAATTCATTTCTAGATAAGAGCACGCCCCTGGACTTCTCATATGCAAAATGGAATTCTGCTTCAGGAAAATCAGGAGACAGGATTCACAAGCACCAGCATGTAGTTCCCACGGGGTGTGGCGAAGCCATCCACACCTCCCGATCGGGAAAAGGAACCCAGTCGGACCCTCTCCCGGTTATCCAGTCAGGCTGGGTCAGTTTCGTTTTGAGAACCCTTGTTTATAAATGATGAAAGAATATGAGAAGCTATGACAAATTATGTTTTGAATATTTAAATTTGAATACCTATGCTTCCTGGTAAATGATTAATATTAATTAGAATGAATAATGAGATGTGATATACTGCATGCTGAACGCACGAACTCAAGCCGCTTTCTGCCCAGCGCACCGAGCCCTTCTGCGGGAGAGAACCCTGAGCTCCGGCTTCCGAGGCCCGAGCCACGCTCAGGCCAGGCCTGGGTCAATGTCTGCAGACTAACGTCCCACAGCCTGCGCTCAGAGGCCCTCGCCGTCCCTCTTCTGTAGTCTTGGGAAGGCTCCCGGGGATGTGCCCTTCTCCCTCGATGACGGTCACAATGCAAATGTCTCGCACAGCCAGAGGAAGAGGAGAGGCAGAAAGGAGATCCAAACACATCTGCTTTTCTCCTAAGACTGGCTATATTTTCAAAGTCACCTTTTAAATACAAATAAACACAAAATGGTACATAATTACAATTTCTCACGTTTGCAGGACCTCATCTTTTGTCTGACCCTGTGTGAGGAATTTTCTTGGATTAGCTCTCCTAATTCTCACCTGGATGCTGAGAGGCAAGGATGAATAATCTCCTTCACAGGTGAGGAATCCTGCTGGAGTGGAGCCCGAGGTCGCCCCCAAGGGCCCTGCAGGGGAGAGCTGAACTTGGTCTAGTTTGCTGCCAGTCTCTTACTTGTTTGTCCCTCTAAGATCTGCTCAGAGGTCCCACCCCTGTCTAGATGGTCAGAGAGTTTCCCACAAAGACGTGTACAACTTCGTTCTTTCCTTTTTCACGAGTCACTTTTCCCTTCCCAATGGCACAAAGCTCTTTTTTATTTATTTCAACCTCTAACGCAGAGATTCGATTTCTCCACTGCTCATTTCATGGCTCATACCCATTGGCTGTGCTTTCGTTTATTTCATTTTCTTCCATCTACGATTTCCACTTCTTTATCATTTTCCTTTTTATTAGCATATATTTTTCACACACTTCTGGGTTTGATTGTGGCATTTTCATATATACATAAAACGCACCCCCATCGTATCCTTTGTCCCACTACCCTCCCTGATGCCTCCTGCCAAGTCACCTTCCTTCCCCCCAATTCCCAATATTAGGGTAAACACGTGGCACTTGAGCGTCTGAGTTGGACTTATTTCACTTATGATAATGTCCAGTTCCAAACATTTTCCTGCAAGTAATCTTGTTCTTTATGGCTAGACAATAGTGTATTTTCTTTCTATGCACCGCGTTTGTTTATCTGTTCATCTTTTGATGGACACCTTGGCAAAAATTCCATAATCCAGTTATTGTAAATTCCTCCACAGTGAACGCAGAAATGCAGTTATCTGTAGCATATGCTGCCTTTCATTCCTTCAGGTGTGTGCCGGAAGTGATGGAGCTAGATCATATGGAAGTGGTATTTGAAGTCTTTTGAGGATCCTCTATTCTGATTTCCATAGCAGCCGCTCTGATTTATGTGCCCACCAAGTGCCCCTACCCAGCATCCTCAGCAGCATTTCTGATTTTTTTGGGCATTCTTAATGATGGTCATTCTGACCGAGGTGAAAGGTGCAATGTCAGTGTAGTTTTAATCTGCATTTGATGGCTAAAGCTGTTGAGCGGTTTTGTCATGTACTTATTGCCCACATGTACATCTCCCCAGAAGTGTCTGTTGGCTCATTTGTCCATTTCTATGAATGATTTGTTACTTGGAATTAAAATTTTTTGCATTACTTATGTTGTGGTTCTCAGTCCTCTGTCAGAACAGTATCTGGAAAGAACTCCCCCCTTCTCTCAGCTGCCTCTTCACTTTGCTCAATGTTTCCTTTGCTGCAGAGGCTTTCCAAGTTGATATGATTCCGTTTGTCTTATTCTTGCTGTTGCATGCAGGGTCATAGCTCCATCAGGAAGACCTTACCCATGGCTGTGTCTGGAGCAGTTTCTCTTATGTTTACTCCTCTCAATTTCAAAGTCAAAGGTCTTATATTTAGGTTGGTGCCTATTGAGTTGATTTTTGTATAGTGTGAGACATAAGGATCTAATTGCAATCTTCTCCTTATGAATAACCAGTTTTCCCAGCACTGTGTGTGGAAGAGTCTTTCTTCCACCATATGTTTCTGACCCCTTTGTCAAGAATCAAATGTCTATAACTGAATGGGTTTATTCTGACCCTGTTGTACTCCAGTAGTCAACACATCTGTTTCTATGCTAGTGACATATTTTTTCTCACTATAGCTTTGTAGTGTATTTTGAAATCAGATATTGTGGTACCACCAGCATTGTCCCTTTAGCTCAAGATCCTTTTGACTGACCTGGGTTTCTATGTTTCCATACACGTTTTAGGATTTTTTTCTAGTTCTGTGAAGAATGCTATTGACATTTTAATAGGATCGTTCTGAATCTGTAAGATCACTTCAGGTAATAAATCTCCTTTTTGTTTCTTTAGAGAAATCAATTTTTCTATCTGCTTGGTCTTCCTGAAAGACATACTTCTGCAGTCTTAGATGCCTTTTCTGCCCATGTTCTCTGGGGAGCGCATTTAGGAACATTTAGGGGCCCCTTTCACCCATTCTGAGGACTCTCTGTCTCTCTGCAGCATTGGCGTCAGATGCCCTTGGGTCAGATACCACAAGCACCTTTGCTTGGCTTCCCCCCTCGTTAGGAGAGCCCTTTGCCCTGCAGCTTCGGGAAACGGTCCACAGTAGGGAATGGGTTGAGACATCGCATCTCCGGTAACGTCCCTGTTCAACCCTGTGCTTGTGTATGTGCCACAGAGAACTATCGTATGTAAATCAGTTTCGTTTAGAATTTGAGAGCTATTTCTTCCTTGTTTTTAGTGTTTCAAGATTGTTCATCAGAAAGTTGAAGCCAAGGCACTTCCTATTTGCTTTTTTTGTTTTTAATGACAGCAATAAACAAAGGCGTAAGGTTTTAAAAGGCAGCTCTCCTCTGCACTGCACATTGACAGGCAGGAAGAAATGTGAGAAAAGCGTAGCAGTAGCTTAGCCCCTAAGTCTTTTTGGGCACCTTAAAGTCTCCTGTCTTCCATTTTTTATGCTTGTGTGAAATCTGCTTAGGAAATTTGATGAGAAAGAATTTCTTAACTGGGCCCAGGGTAGCATGGTGGTGGTGGCAGCTGAGGGTGTCTGTCCATTTTTCCAGAAATCAAGCTTCCTTTTTCTGTGGTGAGAACTTGTTGACACCTGAGACCCTGTGATCGGGAGCATTTGAGACCAGAGGCCTTGCAGCTTGCAAGAGAGAGGAATCCAGGGCAGAGGTAGTGTTTAGCACTGGGGCAGTAAGTCGAGCTTCTGTGGAGGGCAGGTGGGCTCTTCCTCAGAACATAGCCCGCTCTCATTCGTTGAGAGGCCATGTGGGGTCTCTCTGTCCCCAGCTCTCTGAACCAGCGAGCTCTGCTGTCCTCTGTTGTACTCTGTGTGGCAGAACACATTTATCACATTAGCATCGGATTTTCTTCTCTACTCCTGGTTTTCTATCTTTCTTTTATTGTGGACAACACCATATTTTATCAATGACATTTTCTGCACTTATTGAAATAATCACAGATGTTTTTCCCTTTAATGTGCATATCATTTTATACCCTGCTTATTTTCTCTAATATGATAATAAATGCATTTATGTATGTGATGAGTTAGCCATGAATATTTCCCTTTTTATGTTCCTCATGTTGCAATAAAATTTTATGATGATGCAAAATCTGTCTTTTTCTCACAGCTCCAACCTTAAACATAATCTTCCTTCTTTGATTTTTTTCTAGAAGAGGCTTACTAAAAGGAAGCCCTTGTAAATTACAGGATCCACTTTCACCTGGACAAAATCTTTTTTCAGAATTAAAAGGTGCTAATCTAGATAAACTTCTACTTGATTGCCTGATTAGAAAGCACTTACTCTTAGGTTATGAGAATCCACATTAAATACACAGGAAAGACTTCAATTATCTGGCAGAAAGAAAACTGGGTTTATGAACAAGCTTATCCAGTCAGTTGCCTCTGGCATGCTCAGTGACATATTTTAGGGTCAACACTGAAAATAATGGAATAGCGATGTCCTAACTAGATGCAGTTCCTGGATGCAAGTCCGGAGGCATCTGTGCCATGGAGGAGAACAGGGCATTCAGCTCACAGGTGGACCCACTGTGCCCACGCCATGCACTGGGGACCTAAATGAGGCTCAGGCATCTCTTCTAGTGATGGAGATAAAGGACAAGGCAGGTGGCATCCTGCCCTTCTCATAGTTGGCACTAGGAGAGCACAGAGACATGATGATGCAAAGAGTAAATAAAATATGGTGAATGTTGTGCTAGGATCTGGGTCAGGGGAATGGCCCAGCATCAGAGTAGGAGGAGTGTGTGTAGACTGTGTAATCAGTCAAAAGAGCACTCTAAAGTCCCAGGATGGAAATGAACTGGCTTAAGATGAATCTGAGAACTTAGGGATATTTCATGAAGAGCCATACCAAGAGGTTGGATTTCACCCCGAAGTCAATGAAAATCACTGCAAACTATTCCTCAAAGTATTAGATGAGAAAATGTTTGTTTTAGAATAAATCATTTTGGAAAAAGTTAGAGGCACCATACTAAGTGTTCCACACATGCTCATGTTTATAGTAACACAATCCGCTCATGATAGCTGAATCTTGAAAGTGGCCTATATATCCATCAACAGATGAATGGATAAAGTGCATCATTCATACGCAGTGAGGGGTGCACCCTGAGATCATGATGTGAAGTGAAATAAATCAGATGCGCACAAGCTTAAATATCACGTGGTTTCTCTTCTATGAGAAAAACAAAGCATAAATAAGAGCAACACAAAAGAAAGATAATAGGATATAGGGGGGTGAATCTTCTCTTAAAAAGGAAGGAGGACCAGAGATGGAAGAAGGATAGAGGGGGAGGAGGAGAGAAAAATGAAAAAATAATTAAGATGTGTTGTGCATATGCACCAGCTCCCCATGATGAATATAATCATTATGTATTGCAAATATGTACTAATAAAAAAAGAAGAAAATTAAAAAGGAAAGAAAACTCCTTTTGGATACAGTGTAGAATATGTGAGAAAGGAAAAGATGTGTGGAGACCTTTTGAACATTTGAATTCTCCAGGCAAGACATGAGAAAAGCCTGGCCAGAAGTGATCGCACACATCTGTAATTCTAGCATTCAGGGAGGCTGAGGAAGGAAGATGAAAGTTTGAGTTTATCCCAGGCAACTTTGCGACTTAACAAGCCCTGTCTCAACACAAAGTCAAAAAAGGGTTGGAGAGGAAGCAGTATGAAGGCTCGGGGTTCAATCCCCATTACCACAAAAAAGAGAAATGAAATAAGTCTGGGTCTTTGCTCCCAAGGTATGGAAATAATTCTAACCAAGTCAAAGGACAGTTAATAGATGTTATTATAGGACTTGATATTCGGCTTAGAAGGAGACAGAGAGAAAGAGGAAGGATGGTTTTTCCATTGTGCTGAATGCTATGTGCAGTTGGTTGTCGTTTATGACACAGAGCCCACTCTGGGAGGCCCGTTTTGGAGGAAGGGGATGAGCACTGTCCTAATTTGTGGACAGAAGAAAGCCAAAGAAATCCAAATTGCTCTCCAATAGGTGCACAGCCACAGGTGGCTGATGCCAGGAGGAGAGGTATAAGGTGGAGACGCAGAGGTGAGAACCACCAACAGTCAGGCAGGAATGGAATCCAGGGCTGGATACTCCCAGTAACCCCAGCAGGGAGAAATGCACTTCTCCTTGTGCTTGTTAAAAAAAAATGTCATACAGATGCTAATGCACTGGATATTATATAAGTATGAGAAATATGCATTTCAATGTCTCCAGACTATGTTTTACACATTAACGTGCTCACATTATTCTAATTGAATAGGGCAAAATAAACACCAGCTGTGCTCCAGCCAGGAATCCAACACTGGGTGGAGTGCTAGGAGATGAGGAGCCAGCAAAGAGATGGTAGGATGGGAGAGAAAAATGTGGGAAGAAATTCAAGAAAACTGTGGAAATAAAATAGAGAAGCGTTTAGAGAAAAGAGACATTCATGATTTAGGATGACAAATTCTTCCATGACATCAAATGAAATAGAAACTGAGGCTATGTCTTGGGTTGGAGCCCATGGGAGGTTGCTGACCCTGGGTGACAGTTTTAGTGAAATAACTGGGCCCAAAATAAACAGCAGAGAACTGAATAGTGAGTCATGGCTGATGAGGGAAAAATATACTTCAGGTGTTCGGCTCAGGTGTGAAAAAGGGCAAGGGGATGACTAGCAGAGAGTTGAAGGGTTTGGTTTCCCTTAGTGTAGAAGTGTTTTATTGCAAGGATGAGGGGGGAAAGCTGCTATAAAGGAGAGGATGAGTTGCGGAGGAAAAGTCCCAACAGAATGTGTCCCAGGAAGTCTGGAAGAGCTGGGCCAGCACATCCTTGAAGACTCTAGTGTGAGCTAAAGTGGCTGATGAAGAGTGGGTGAGAGGCAGGATGGGTTCCTAATGCCATACTGATCAGCTTTCCCATTGCCAAAATAATATACCTCATGCCCAAAACATATACAAGGAGAGGATTCATTGTGCTGATTGTTTCAGAGGGTTCAGTCCATAGTCGGCAGAAATATCCCAGAAAGAGAGCATGGTAGAATGAAGCTGCCCATCTCACGGCTGCTAGGAAGCAGAGAGGGCAGGGAGCTGTAACATCTGAAGGGAGAGCCCCAAGGACCTCTGCACTGGACCCCACCTCCCGACAGCATGTTCAGGTACACGGTCAGGGACTAACCCGTGCATGAGTGTAGCACTCCGGTGACCCCACCTCCTCTCCTGGAGTCTCCTAATCCAGTTGGCTACTGAGATGAAATGGCATGAATGCATTGTCTTCTCTGCTTAAGGTACACCAGCCCACTTCCTGCTACCCACATAGCCTATTTCCTGAGTTTTCTTATAAACCTATCCACAGGTATTTGGTTTAACTACACAAACACGCCTACATCTCCCATAGTGAGCTGAGACCATTACCCTGTGTTATTTTGAAACAAATCCTTGATGCAATTTTATAACCAGTTTATTTGGATTTCTCTATCAGAAAGTAAAGGTGAATCGGGGATACCATATGTTTCTTTTATGTCAAATATTTTATTTTATGTGACAAAATGAAATATTCCAAAGACTAATTTTGGCACATGTGTAACACCATTAAAAACATCAACAAAAATTGCACAGTGCAAAGCGAAAATAAAGTGAAATTTGGACTTGACTCTGATTATTTGTCTGCTGGCAAAGCTTTGACAAACTCACAGCGACACTGTGAATTTTCATTTGTGTTAGTTTTCATTTCCACCCCTGCCCCTGTCGACAGCTGTTTTCCCTCTTGGCATTGATAATTCACAGTCCAAGGTTACAGAACAATCATTCCTCACGCAACACTTCAAGTACACGCGTGGATCGCGAGATTTGGGAAGAGAGGGGCCCCTTTGGGGGAAAAGGGGCTTGAGTGAGCAAGCGAAGTGTGGCTTCTGTTCTCTGAGTGTATTCCAGACTGAGAAACCCCAAGTCTTCTGCAAATTGTCAAAGGCCAAAAGCACAAATTCCATTCCCTGACCCATCAGTGTGCACGTGCGTTGGTACTTGGGACAGTCTGCTTTTATTTTCATCGCATTTGAATGTGAGTTGATATCAAAAACCACTTCTTTCATCTTGATTTGCACTGACCTTTAAGAAAGGTCCCTAAATTCCAATGTCCTCCCTGTCCTAGAAAGGAACCAGACTCCTGCGATTGCCTAAACCTGTGACTTCGAGTGTTTTCTGCTTGCGGATCAAATAGTTGCCAATTTTGAGGCCCTTTGAAATGTTTGGGGTTTGGTCATTTAATCATTGTTGGAAACATATGTTGAGGAAAAGGGAGATTCATTGTCCCCACCCTGTTTTTTATGAGTGTGTAATATTCCACAATACAAAGTCAACACAGTGATGGCAGGTGCCCTGTGAGTGATAGATGCTCCGTACTGGGCGCATGGCTCTCACCTTCTGAGACTCCTCTAAATGCATCTGCACCACGCAACCTGCAGATGTCTCCCTATGTACACATGCACGCACACACACACACACACACACACACACACACACATGCATGCACGCAGACATCTTCTGCCACAGCCCTGTAGGCTGTCACTCTCCTGGGGACCCTGAAATCAGACCTGCAAAGGACACTGTGACAAAGAATCACCGAAACTGGGATGTTCCTGAGTTACAAATCTGAGGTAAACTTAATATTCTGTGTTGTAAAATTCTTTACAGTCTTGTGTTCTTTTTTCTTGTGCTCTTTTCCACCATGACTTGTATTTCCCAGGTCTGCCTTAATTAGTCGACCCTTAAATTAAAATATCTGTGCAAATGTGTTTATCTCTCCAGACAAACATCAATTAAAAGCAGGAACTTTTGAAAACAAAGGGAGAGTTCTCTAACATTGTTTTCAGTGAGGTCTGATACAGTATTCTGAATTTATTCCATTAAATATACTAGATCCTAAAACAAAATGGCATGCCTTTGAAGGAAAGTACCTTTTATCTCTAGGTATTTTCTTAGTTGAAAGTCTCAGAAAATAACATGTCAATGTGGCGTTGGAAAACCTCATTAAATCAAAAAACAGAGAAGTTATCAACTGTGCTACATCTTCCACCTTCAAGAGGAGGGGGAAACACTAGATGCAAAGCTGCACCTCTTTCCACTCTTAAAATGCAGGTGCTTTCTTTCATTGTCATTTCCAGATAAACATTCATATTAAATTTATTTCTCCAACACTTCTGCAAATAATTCCCCCAAAGCCTTTCATTTCTCACAATTATTTTGAAGTGAACTCTTGGGTGCTGGTGGTGGGCACCTCTGCGGAGCTCTCAAATGCTGAGCATTAGGACTTCAGTGCCCTGCACACGGCTGGTGCCCTCTGAGACCTCCTGGAACAGCATCTGCACCAAGACCCTTTTACCAGCTGCTTTCTTGTGTGTGCCTGTGCGCATATGCTCACTACATCTAAGTGTGTTGATGTTCATAGTCTATGGGCATGTGGTGAGGAAGTCCAGAAGTGTGTGTGTGTGTGTGTGTGTGTGTGTGTGTGTGTGTGCGTGTGTGTGTGTGTGTGAGTGCGGCACCCTCCCTGCATGGGGCCCTTGTCCAGGTGGGGCTAGAGGAGTGCATGTCCACCGTCAGCATGCTGTGATTGGCGCCCCAGCTGCAGGCACCCTCAATGAGACCGAAACACCTCTTCAGGCACCTCCAGGGTCTGCTGTGGTCTCTTACATTTGCAGATTCAAGGATCCAGGGAGGTTCTGGCCACTGAAGCCAGCTGAATATGCAAGGGGGTCATCAGTGCTCTTGCGGATCCCTTTCCAAGGATTCTGAGTGTGTTCAAAGCCATCTATTTTACTCCACCTTGAAAGAGTGAAGCACTTGCAGAAATGTTTTAGAGAAAAGCCCTGGCCTTGAAAATGCAGGCAGGCAGTGCCTTTTCTCCTCCTCTTTCTCTCCCCCATTTTCTATAACACTGGACACGTGTTGGAAAAGGGGAACAAATGGAGGCATTTGGGCACTGCTCACCAGAAGCATCCTCTCCTTTCCTGAGAATGAACAGAATCCATCAGCTTGGTGAACTTTGGGAGAGTACCTAGCAAAAGTGCTCTCAAAGCCAAAGAAGGTACAACGCAAATGAACGAAGGCTTTTCCCAGAAGACCTTCTCGTTATCACAGGAGAATATTGGGATGACAAGAGCAGCAGCAGCAGCCGCTGACACTCACCGCTCACCTCTCAGGGCCGAGCTTCTCTCTTAGTTCTTTACTTATGGGGACGCGTTTACGTAATTTGAGACCCCTATAAGGAAAAGGCTTTTATAGCCACAATAGAGAGGAGTGGAAAACTGACATATAGCGAGGTTCAGGACCTTTTCCAAAGTCATGGAGAAGGTCAAAGGAAGTCAAGATCTGGACCTGAGCAGCCCGCAGGGTGGAGCTCAGAGGCTGAGGAAGGAGGCTGCTCATGAGGATTCGGTGGCAACGCATGCACGACTGCAATAGCCCTATTTTTTACCCAGAAGTGGACAAATAGACTCAAATATATAATCCAGCTAAA